>CM038147.1:36437034-36592379 GCA_021437245.1 Aegilops speltoides
TCAGTTTTCCCTTACTCCAGCCCGGGTGTCTCGGTTGACATTGCCTCCATTGAGCATGCTCTCACTTTTCCATCTAATGAACCGGTTTCGGATGTCCATGTGCGGAAATACGACCTGTCCTATTTGTGACCTGACTTGTTTTCTGCAGATGCTACTCTAATTTCTTCCCAGGAACCCGTCGCCGCACCTGTATCCAGCGGAGCGATCGACGTGCATGGCCCCGACGTGCATGCCACGCCTCCCGAGGCAGCCTCATCGGCCTCGCCCACTGGCGCGTCCGCGGTCCCGTCTGCCTCGCCCGCTGGCGCGACCGCGGGCACGACTGGGTCGTCCGCAGCGTCCCCCGCCTCGCCTGGGTCGGCCCAGCCCGCCTCGCCTACTTCGGTTGTCGTCGAGTCGCCAGCCGCGTCCTCTGGGCTACCGTCTCCGCCTGGATCTCCCTCGTCGCCTGTTTCGGCCCAGTCCGACGCGTCACCCCGGCCCGTGCCTGTTGCTGACGATCGTTCAGCCGTGACACCACTGGCCGGGTCTCCTTCGTCGCCGCCACCTTCTACCGGCGATGCAGCTACCGGGCACACTATGGTCACCCGTCACCGCGATCATACGCGCAAGGCCAAGACATACATGGATGGTACGGTGCGGTACGACACTCGTCGGCGTGCATTCTTCACTGCACCCACTTCTCATTGTGATGCTCTTGGTGAACCGGCTTGGCGTGCCGCCATGTCTGAGGAATTTGCTGCCCTTCGTCACACAAACACATGGGTGTTGGTGCCTCGGCCTCCTGGTGTCAATATTGTGGGTTGCAAGTGGATCTTTAAGACAAAACATCGTCCGGATGGTTCTGTTGACAAGCACAAAGGTCGCCTCGTTGCTCGCGGTTTTACTCAACAACAAGGGATAGACTATGGAGATACTTTGCCCCGTGGTGAAGCCTACCACGATTCGTCTGGGCCTCTCTCTCGCCATCTCCCGTGGTTGGTTTCTTCGACAGATTGATGTGAGTAATGCTTTTCTTCACGGATTTTTGGCCGAAGATGTCTACATGCAGCAGCCCCCTGGCTTTGAGGATGCTCATCACCCCTCTCATGTCTGCAAACTCCAGAGGTCCATCTACGGGCTCAAACAGTCTCCGCGTGCCTGGTATGCTCGGTTGAGTCAGCGTCTCTCACAGCTTGGCCTTGTTCCTTCCAAGGCGGATGCGTCCTTGTTCATATTTTCACATGGTGCTATTCAGATCTACATGTTGGTGTATGTTGATGATATTGTGATTGCCGGTTCTACACCTCATGTGGTGGATCGCCTTGTGCAGTCCTTGTCTGCGAGTTTTCCCATCAAAGACTTGGACAGGCTGGAGTATTTTCTTGGATTGGAAGCGTCCTTTCATTCAGGGGGCATGACATTGACACAGAAGAAGTATGCACTTGATCTTCTTCATCGCGTCAACATGGAGAACTACAAGTCCACTTCCACTCCACTTGCTACATCCGAGAGCCTCTCGCGTCACAGTGGAGCATTGCTTTGTATCGATGACTCTTTCAGGTACCGCAGTGTAGTTGGAGCACTGGAGTATCTGACACTCACTCGTCCAGATATCTCCTTTGCCGTGAACAAAGTGTGCCCATTCCTGTCTCAGCCTACCGAGGTTCATTGGGAAGCAGTTAAGCGTATTCTGAGGTATATCAAAGGTACGCTAGACACGGGACTACGGATACGTAAGTCCAGATTTACTGGAGTCAGTATATTCACCGATGCAGACTGGGCAGGTTGTGTTGATGACCGGCGTTCTACTAGTGGCTTTGCTGTATTTGTTGGACCCAATCTTATATCTTGGAGTTCCAAGAAGCAACCTACGGTCTCGAGGTCTAGCACCGAGGCAGAGTATAAGGCATTGGTAAATGGCGCGGCTGAAGGCATTTGGATAGACACAATTCTCACAAAACTTGGAGTCACACGGCAGTGCACACCCATATTGTGGTGTGCACTAGTAGAAAACCACCAATCAGTCCCGGTTCGTAAGGGCCTTTAGTCCCGGTTCGGGAACCGGGACTAATGGGTCGTTACTAATACCTCAACCCATTAGTCCCGGTTCAAACACGAACCGGGACCAATGAGCCTCCACGTGGCCTCAGGCTCCGAGCCCGGTCGGGGCCTTTGGTCCCGGTTGGTGGCTCCAACGGGACCAAAAGGCGTCCACGTGTCTGCATTCGATGGCCTGGTTTTTGTTTTTTTGAAAGGAGGGGTTGGGGGTTTTGGGGGTTAATTTAGGTGTTTCATTAGCTAGCTAATTAATAGAGAAAGTGTCCTCTCTTAATTATGTCCGTGCTTGCTCGGCGCTTCGTAGTAAATATACATAAGTGATCGAGAGAACCATTCATCTGAAGTTAAGTCATGCATACCGAGAGAAGTGATCGATCGACCTCTCCTTCTCGAGAGATTGGTCGAACAACAAGTTTTACTGGCTACATACATGTACAATCTATATAAGATATCTTAATTACAAACCACTAGCATTTGAATTCAACTTCCACATGGTATTCTCCGGCTTTCTTGATGGCGTGTTCAAGAAAGAACCCGCCAATTCCTCTTGAATTGCTTTCATGCGGATCAGTGGTAGGAGTTCATCCGCATCTGCCAAGTCTAATTAATTTGAAGAAGGGGTTAATTAATACATATATATGAATGAAACTCAACAGAAATGATGGTGTAATAAAATGAAATTGCGAATATTATTGCTTCGCACTTCATATTATCTTCTAGAGTAGCCCGCTTGTTTTTCAATGTCGCGTTGTGGATGAACTACGCACACGTAGTATCCACGAAATCATTCCTTCCTCCTGCCACAAGCACTTTACGAGAAATAGAGGTCAATCAAACTGATAATGAAGCATTATATAAATGGCATTGATGAAAGTATAGCTATAGAATCAACGGAGATCTTGCGCCGATAGTACTTACTTTCGGTATGTATATCGCAGCTCCTTGGCAGTCCGGAGCTTGTGCGGTGAACTGTTTCCAAACCCTGCAAGACAAAGAAAATATTTGTTATTACTTGAGATATCAAGAAATGAACAAAAAGTTGCCGATATGGTGCGATAATGATCGATTGAACTTACTTGCTGAGCATTTCAGTCATGTCCGCATAGGTGCTGGGATCTTTCCGTCTGGAGTCTAAGACGGTTACTAGTCCATGCTCAAGCTTAATCTCCAGAAGAATATAGTGGTACCTACACGCAAGCATAACTCATCAATTACATTAACCTCGCTCGAGTAATAAGGAAAACCGAATATGCACACGACAGTAACACTCACGGGCCGTGGTAAGGAAAGAGTATGGTATCTTTGTTTTGATTTTTGATCAATGATTGTAGCAAGTTGTCCTCGGCCTCTTGGCGTGCTTTTCAACCAGAAAAACATCTATGACATTTGTGTTAATGAACCCAATATCATAGATTTCATTTTTTGCACTCGACGATCTTCAATCTGCATAATATATTGAGGATAATTAATTATAAATACATGCAATGAAAGAGCCGAGCTATATATAAAGACTAATGACGAAATAGTACTTACAGCAGTAGCAAAAGACCATTAATTTATCGAGGGCCTTTTGATTGAAGAACTCGAAGAACTCCTCAAATGGAATAGACAACAGATCATTTGAAGCGAGGTCGTGCTCCTCTTTAATATTCAGATACAAAGTGTTCGTCCCCTCGGACTCTCTGCAGGTTTTCATGTACCAACTGTGGAATCTTAGCATCATTGTTGTCGAGACTTTTCATCTTTGACGAGAGGCTTCCGTACTCGTGTCTGAATAAGTCCACCTCCATGAAATCGGAAGTGCATCGTCGGTGGGTAATCTTCAAGATTGCCATAACCGCCACCGTCCCGGAGGGTTAGACACATTCAGCGGGGGCACGATTGCTGTGCTTGTTCGCCGAGCTGGGCAATTTTTTCCCCTTTGCCCGTTGTTCTTTTAACCTTTTATCGGTGATAGTAGTTCCCGACCGCTTGGCTTGGAGATATGTCATTCAGAATGCACTCATAGTTGGTTCTCGGCGGAGACTTTGGTGGTTTCCTCGGGGCATTGAGAGTGCGCTTTGCTTTCACGGATCGACCTTCTCCTCCGGAGGTGGATGTATCTTTGCTTTAACCCTTCAAAGAACTCCTTCACTTGGGTGCACACGATCGTGTCGTTTTCCTCCTTGCTCCTCTCATACGGTAACTTCTCTCAGGCTTTAGAGGTGGACCGTGTCTGTATTGCCTCTCTCTTCTTGTGCTGCTAGGCGCGGAGCAGGCGGAGGCGGCTGCGGCGTCTGTCTTCCTTCGTGCTTGCTTACGAGGCGGAGGAGAAGGACTCTGACGCGATCGGAGCAGCAGGCGGGCGGGTCTCTTCCGCCCTTCTTTGGCGGAGAAGGAGGAGGCGGAGTGCCGCCACGCCGGAGAAGGGGCGGAGTGCCGCCACGCGTGCCTGATCTTCACTCGCCGGGAGGAGGCGGTGGAGGCGGAGTGCCGCCATCGTGCCTGATCGTCACTCGCCGGAGGAGGAGGCGGAGGAGGCGGAGTGCCTGACTCGCGGATGAGGAGGAGGAGGCGGAGGCGTCCGATTGAAGGTCGATGAGCTCCTTCCGCCATAGGCATGGAGTCTTGAGCGAAACCCAGCCTAGTCTCCCCTTCACCGGTAGGGTGCTCAAGCTCGAGGTCCTCAAATCCTCCGTTATTTCATCCACCATCACCTTAGCAAATCATACGGAATCAGTGGCGGTGATAAGTTGTGCGGGTCCACTAGGATAAACTTGGCCAACAGCCGCCTTGACCTTCAAATTCATGCATCGCGCCATAATGTGGCAATTTTGAGACTCCGTGATACCATCCACGGGATAGCTGGCGAGAGCCGTCAAGACATGCTCCGGTGAAGCAGCTCGGTGGAAGCAACGCTGCTTCTGCGCTGAGATGGCGGGGTAACCGGGAAGCTTGGCATGTCGTTTGTTGCGATCTGCTGCTTCTCGTTCCTCTTCTCGATCCTCTAGCCCCATTACCCTTCCAAGCAGCGCTGCATTTGGTCATGCTCCACTTTCTTCCTCCTCTCGTGGGTTTTGTAACCCCTGCGTCCGGAAAACCAACCTTCCACGGGCGAGCTGGCGTGCCTCGTGTCCGTCCGGGGTGCTCGGGATTCCCAAGGGCCATTGTGAGCTCGTCCTTCTCCTGTTTGGAAGGAACGTCCCTCGCTGCGCAAAGATCAATATATTGTCGAAGTTTCTTGGTGGTGTTTGCAGTTGCTCGTTAGTCCATGACATTGCCTCATTACGAGGTCCAAGGTTCCGCCAGCCCGAAGAACCAAGTCCGGCAGCGGTCTGCGGCGCATCGTCTCTGGTTCGATCCCTTTTCAAGCGAGATCATGCTCAGCCTTGGACCACTTAGGCGGGCTTTGAGGTAGCCACGACCCGTGCGATGGTGAAGCGTCTTCTTCGCAGCATTTTTCTTGTTTGTCTCCGACATCTTCTTACTCTTTTCCGATGTCATGTGGGCCACAAATGCGGGCGATGATCTTTGATCTTCTCATATTTGCCGATGAATTCTGGTGTCTCTTTTTCTTGACAAACTGGTTCAGCTCTTTCCTCCACCTCCTCATTAGGCCAGCCATCTTCTTAAGAGCACAAGACTTGATTAATTGCTCTTTAACGGCTTCTCCGGATCCTCCTCTGGCGGTAGGGTGAAATTTGCCTTCACTCATTCCAAAGATCTTCTTTCGCATATCATTGACATAAGACACCTCGGCGTCTTCATCCTTAGCAGCTTATACCATTCTTGGATCTTGATCGGGATCTGTCCCTAACAAGAACCCCGCGACCGAGCGAAAATGCCTTCTTTGTCGGTTGGGTTCAATCGGTTCATTGTCGGCGCGATTTCTATGATCTCAAACTTTTCATCCGAGCTCAACTTTTCTTGGGCCTCGTCTCCGTGCGAAGTTGTGCTCGATCCGGAGGGCTAGAAATTATAAGGAAGAAAGACGACGATACTTAATATGTGTACATATACCAAAACAATGGATGCATCAATTAACTTGTCGTACGGGCTTAACTAATATATATATACCTGGCGGACTCGGTTCGGTGACTTGGCTCAACGGTCTCCTTCGTCTTGTACCTCCATTGTGTCACCGGAGCCATCATGAACATAGTCCTCCTCTTGTACCGGCATTAATGAGTGAAGCCATCATAATCATAGCCCTCTTCTTCATCCATCGACCAGCGGTGTCGATGAGAAATGGCGCAACATCATCACTTCCATTTGCGATTATTTCCCCAACATCGCTTCGCTTTCTTCGTCTCGGGAGTGCTCCATAGTTTACGCAAATATTGACAACATGTCAATTATTATTCAACATCGTTTTCTCTCTAGGGTTTGGGTGTCCTCGAGAGTTTTGGTCGAGCGAGAGGGCCGAGGGGGCTGCTGCAGTTGTATCTAGAGGGGGTTAATTATATCGACAACGACGCGACATACATATACATATCGGGGAGGGGGTATCGGCTCGTGTTTAAGTTTCTTCTTTCTCCTTTCCTTTCTTTCTTCTTCTCCTCTTCTTTTCTTCTTCTCCCTCGAGAAAGGAAAATAATTAAGGAAAAGGAAGAAAGAGGAAGAAGGAAGAAGGAAGAAGAAGAAGAAGTAAAAAGAAAAAAAAAAGAGGAGAAGAAGAAAGGAATAGAGAGAAGAAGAAAAATAGAATTTCTCCTTTCTCCTCTATTCCTTTCTTCTTCTCCTCTTCTTTTCTTCTTTTTCCTCTTCTTATTTATTTCTCCTCTTCTACCTCTCCTCTTTTCTCCTTTCTTCCTCTTCTTATTTTCCTTTTCCTCTCATTCTTTTAGTATTGCTTGTTTTAAAAAAATGTTCAAATAGAAAATTCCAAAAAAAAAACAAAGGTTTTGCCTAATGCATTGTTCATATGAATATACCAACATTTGCATATTCTACAATAATTAATATCAACAAAAAATCTGTGAACAGAAAAAAAACGAACTTTTCTAAAATCTATCTTTTGCATATATATAGCCACATATGAACAGAGCATATATACATACACATATATGAACAGAAAAAAAACTAATAAAAATGAAACATATACATAACATATATGAACATATATACATACACATACACATATATGCATTATATGAACAGAAAAAAACTAATAAAATGAAACATATACATAACATATATGAACATATACATACACATACACATATATGCATTATATGAACAGAAAAAAACTAATAAAATGAAACATATACATAACATATATGAACATATATACATACACATACACATATATATGCATTATATGAACAGAAAAAAACTAAAATAATAAAATGAAAAAAAAAAGAGCCTGGCGGTGCTGGCAGCGGCTCACAGCAGTGGCGGAGCGCGGGCGGCGACGCGACAGCGACAGCGACGAGGCGCTGAGGCCATGGCGGCGGCGACGCAGGCGGAGCCACAGGCGGCGACAGCAGCGAGCTGGCGGCGGCGACGAGCGGGCTCGGGGAGGGCAGCGGCGACGGCGCGGCGCGCGCGCGGCAGCGGCAGCGGCAGCGGCAGCGGGGGGCGGCGGCGTCGGGGCAACTGGCGGCGTCGATCGTTCGGCGTCGTCGAAGCAATGTGGCGATGAATCGCAAAAGCGCAAAGTGCCACTTATATACAAGACGATTGGTCGGTTGGTGGCACCAACCGTGACTAATCCACCTTTAGTCGGTTGGAGCCACCAACCGGACCACTCTCAATTTGGCAGCCCAAAGGCGGGAAGCTGCGACCTATGGTCGGTTGGTGGCTACAACCGAACTAACTCTCCCCTTTAGTCGGTTGGTGCCTCAACCGGGACCAAACCCTATTGCCGCGTCGGGGCCAAAGTTTAATCCCCTCGCTAGTTGAGAGGGGCGCGTGGTTTATAAGCCCCTGCCGCTCCCTCTTGAACTCCTTTGAACTGCAGGCTTATGGGCCTACTTGCTCGCCGTTGCTGTTGGACCTTGGGCCTTCTGCGGGCTGAATCTGGCCCAAATAGGGATACCGATCGTATTCAGGCCGTGGCGGCCAATGGGTGGCATTTTTTTCTTGCTTTATTTAATTTATTTTGTTTCTACTTACAACAAAATACTTATTGTTGTTTTTTGTTTTGTTTTCTGCATTATTTATTTTCTTTTGTTTTTTGCTCTATTTTTAAATCTTTTTGCTTCTAGTTTTAGGAAAATTATAAACTTTCTGTTAGTGCCATTACTAATTTTCAAATTTGAAAACACTTTTTTTTGTTTTCTTTCTTGCTTTATTTAATTTATTTTGTTTCTACTTACAACAAAATACTTATTGTTGTTTTTTGTTTTGTTTTCTGCATTATTTAATTTCTTTTGTTTTTTGCTCTATTTTTAAATCTTTTTGCTTCTAGTTTTAGGAAAATTATAAACTTTCTGTTAGTGCCATTACTAATTTTCAAATTTGAAAACACTTTTTTTTGTTATCTTTCTTGCTTTATTTAATTTATTTTGTTTCTACTTACAACAAAATACTTATTGTTGTTTTTTGTTTTGTTTTCTGCATTATTTATTTTCTTTTGTTTTTTGCTCTATTTTTAAAATCTTTTTGCTTCTAGTTTTAGGAAAATTATAAACTTTCTGTTAGTGCCATTACTAATTTTCAAATTTGAAAACACTTTTTTGTTTTCTTTCTTGCTTTATTTAATTTATTTTGTTTCTACTTACAACAAAATACTTATTGTTGCTATTTTTAATTATTACGAGGGCCGAACCATAAGACATTTCAAATGAACTCTGAAAAAGTTGAAAGTTGGCATGGTATCATAAATTGACCCACACATAGCATGTGCATGTACAAAACGAAAAATGGTATCATACTCATCAGTTACAATATAATGGTATCATAAACGAACAATAGTTGCGGGAGAAAGTCTTCACTTTTTCTTCGCTTGTGTCATTTGCTTATTGCGCCGTAACCATGGATAATCTTCATCGTTTATCAGGATGCTGGGGTCAGCCTTGACTTTAAAGGAGGAATTTCATGAAACTTTTCATAATCTTGAGACATGTCATCTTGTCCTCCACTCCCACGATGTCCCTTTTTCTGAAAAGAACTATGTGGCGCTTTGGCTCATCGTATGATGTATTTGCTTCCTTATCTTTTCTCTTTCTCGGTCTCTTGGACATGTCCTTCACATAGATAACATGTGCCACATCATTGGCTAGGACGAGCGGTTCGTCGGTGTACCCAAGATTTTTCAGATCCTTGTTGTCATTCCGTCTTGTGGGTCTACACCACCCCCGCCTCTGACAGATTGACCCATTTGCACTTAAACAAAGGGACCTTAAAATCATGTCCGTAGTCAAGTTCCCATATGTCCACTATGTAACCATAATATGTGTCCTTTCCCTCTCGGTTGTTGCATCAAAGCGGACACGCTGTTTTGGTTGGTGCTCTTTTGATCTTGGTCGATCGTGTAAAATGTATTCCCATTTATCTCGTATCCTTTCCAAATCAATACGGTCAAAGATGGTCCCTGGATAACAAGTACAGCTCCTCACAAACAGTCTGTCACCTCGTCGTGCTTCCAACCAACTGCTGAAAGTCTGATGTGTTCACATGTAATCCGATCGTCGCCTTTGCTCGGGTGTTTGAAGCGCAGATGTTCTTGTGTTCATCGACATCTGGGGTCACCAAGGTAGAGTTACGTAGAAGCTGTGTAGTGGGCTTGAGACCAAGAATATCCGTCCTGCATATTATTGAGTCCTTTCCAAGCGTGCCTTTTCGGTCAGTCTCCCCTCATACCGCGATTTAGGGAGACCTATCTTCTTAAGGCCGGGAATGAAGTCAACACAAAACCCGATGACATCCTCTGTTTGATGGCCCATGGAGATGCTTCCTTCGGCCTAAGCGCGATTACGGACATATTTCTTTAGGACTCCATGAACCTCTCAAAGGGGTACATATTGTGTAGAAATCTGGGGCCCGAAATGACAATCTCGTCAACTAGATGAACAAGACGTGCGTCATGATATTGAAGAAGGATGGTGGGAACACCAGCTCGAAACCCGACAAGACATTGCACCACATCACTCCTTAGCCTTGGTATGGTTTCGGATCGATCACCTTCGAGATATTGCATTGAGGAATGCACATAGCTTCACAATGGCTAATCGGACGTTTTCGGTAGAAGCCCCTCAATGCAACGGAGCGATTGCGTCATAATCACGTGGCGATCATGAGACTTTAGGTTACGAAACTTTTTCTCTGCCATATTTATTATTCCTTTTATATTCGACGAAGCCGTCGGGACCTTCATACTAAGCGGGCATTCAAAGAAGATTTCCTTCTCTTCTTTGGTAAGAGCATAGTGGCGGGACCTTCATCTTGCTTTGGAGGCATGCCGTCTTTTTCGTGCAAGCGTTGCAGGTCCTCTCGTGCCTCATTTGTATCTTTTGTCTTCCCATACACGCCCAAGAAGCCTAGCAGGTTCACGCAAAGGTTCTTCGTCACATGCATCACGTCGATCGAAGAGCGGACCTCTAGGTCTTTCGGTAGGGTAGGTCCCAAAATATAGATTTCTTCTTCCACATGGGTGCGTGTCCCTCGGCGTCCTCGGAACAGCTAGTCCGCGGGACCCTTTCCAAAGATTACGTGTAAATCATTGACCATAGCAAGTGCGTGATCACCGATGCGCATGGCGGGCTTCTTCCGGTGATCTGCCTCGCCTTTGAAATGCTTGCCTTTCTTTCGACATTGATGGTTGGTCGGAAGAAATCGGCGATGGCCTGGTACACATTCTTCCCGCAGCTTGCGGTATATACTATCGATGTCAAGTAAGCGGTGCGTGCATCGTGGTATCCCTTGTTTGTCTGTCACGAAGGTTCTTGAGAAAGGGCCAATCGTTGATGGTCACGAACAGCAACGCCTTTAGGTTAAATTCCTCTGTTTGTGCTCATCCCGTCGTACACGTTTCCATTCCACAGCTGTAAAAGTTCTTCAACTAATGGCCTTAGGTACACATCAATGTCATTGCCGGGTTGCTTAGGGCCTTGGATGAGAACGGCATCATAATGAACTTCCGCTTCATGCACATCCAAGGAGGAAGGTTATACATACATAGAGTCACGGGCAGTGCTGTGATTGCTGCTCTGCTCCCGAAAGGATTAATGCCATCCGCACTTAAAGCAAACCATCGTTCCTTGGCTCACTTGCAAACTCATCCCGTACTTTCTCTCGATTTTTCTCCACTGCGACCCGTCGGCGGGTGCTCTCAACTTCCGTCTTTCTTACGGTCCTCACTGTGCCATCGCATCAACTTGGCATGCTCTCCGTTTCGAGCAGACGTTTCAACCGTGGTATTATAGGAGCATACCACATCACCTTCGCGAACCCTCTTCACGGGGGCTCGCCGTCAACATCACCGAGGTCATCTCGTCGATCTTATACCGTAATGCACGCATACGGGCATGCGTTGAGATCCTTATGCGCACCATGATAGAGGATCAGATCATTAGGGCATGCATGTATCTTCGCACCTCAATCCTAGAGGGCATCGACCTTCTTTGCTGCGTATGTCTTTGTCGGGCAATTCGTTATCCTTTGGAAGCTTCTTCTTCAATATTTTAAGTAGCTTCTCAAATCCTTTATCGAGCACTGACATTCTCTGCCTTCCACTGCAGCAATTCGATCGACGGTACCTAGCTTTGTGTTGCCATCTTCGCAATTGGGGTACAACCCTTTTTGTGGTCCTCTAGCATGCGATCGAACTTCATCTTCTCTTTTGACTTTCGCATTGCGTCCTTGCATCGACAATGACCGGCGGAGATCATCATCATCGGGCACATCATCTGGTTCCTCTTGATCTTCAGCAGCTTCTCCGTTGCAGCATCATCGTGCACATCGTCTGGTTCCTCTTGATCTTCGGAGCATCACCGTATTCAGGGGCACATAGTTGTCATCGTACTCTTCTTCTTCGCCGTCTTCCATCATAACCCCTATTTCTCCGTGCCTCGTCCAAACATTATAGTGTGGCATGAAACCCTTGTAAAGCGGTGGGTGTGCAGGATTTTCCGGTCGAGTAAGACTTCGTATTCCCACATATAGGGCATGGACAACACATAAAACCATTCCTTGTTTGCCTCAGCCACTTGAGAAAATTATGCACGCCCTTAATGTACTCGGAGGTGTGTCTTGAACCGTACATCCATTGCGGTTCATCTGTGTGCATTATATATAATTAAGTGTGTCAAAAATCATTAGAGAGATCATGAATAGATAATTAATTAAGTGACCAAATTAATAGAAGTTCATCATCACATCTATAATACCTAAATAGTTCATCCCCACTACCTTATTTCTCTTAACATGCAAGCTATCCACATCACCAATCAACATGCAACCATTCATCTCTCTCCACCTAAGCGGTCTAGCCACATCATCAATCCCAACCCCGCCCCGCATGTTAACTCTGGCTATTGACTCGATTTCTTCTCGCCGGGCTGCACGAAGCCGTTTCTCATCAAAAGGAAGTTCTAATGGGCTGTACGCCTGTATGGACGTTGGAAGCCCATGGAAGGAAATAAAATAGGCCGTGTTGCTTACTTCTGTCGCCCGGTTTGTGGAATCACGTCATCCAGCAGGTCATTAATTGTTATTACGCCTTTCTCTTTGTCTCTTCCCCGAAGCGTCGTCGTCTCTTCATCTTTTTCAACATCCCCCCTTTCTCTTGGCCTCCTCCAATTCCACCCACACAGCAAACCAAAAGCCATTGATGGTTTCCTTCCGCCCCCTCCTCTTATTCTTCGATTGAACATAGTGGATCCGTTGCCCGGATGCTTCCCCTTCATCTCCAGTGGACACTGAACTTGCCATCACGGAGCCCCGACGTCTCGCAGGAGCCCCGAGCCCCCGACGACTGTGTCCAATATCAGCACGGGGGACAATAATCCAATGTGCTGCGTCACCGGCCTAGCCGGTGGTCAACCATCGGCTGCTGTCTCTCTCTCCACACACACACACATGTTAGTAGTACGATTTTCATTTGTACTGTTATTGACTCCTTTGATAGTTTTCCAGAATTAGAGTAGATTTCAGATTGCAGTTCATTCGAGG
The DNA here is from genome assembly GCA_021437245.1 of Aegilops speltoides. Lineage (NCBI taxonomy): Eukaryota > Viridiplantae > Streptophyta > Magnoliopsida > Poales > Poaceae > Aegilops > Aegilops speltoides. The sequence continues at coordinate 36,450,169 of CM038147.1, forward strand.
CAAGTTGTTCCCCACTGTATATGTCATGGGATCGATCTAACACCTAAGTGATACATGTGATTGCCATTGTTGTCCAGCAGCCACAAGGCAGACACTCGCTTGCCCGGTCGCTAATGGATTGGACTTCGCCGCTGGGCTGGACATCACATTACAGTTCTTCGGTAGGTAATTTCCAATGCCTACCCGCATGAAGCCCTAACGAGTTGTTCTTGCCGTATTATTTTTCCCACTGTTTTCAATCTATCTTTCTTCGTGGCCAGGAGCCCAGGACACAGGCGGCTGATGGAGGGACATGATTTATGCAGCGGTGGCTTTAGTATGGCGTGGGAGCACGCTGTATGGGCCGACGGCATGTTCCTTCCCTTCCCTACCGCTGATGCATGACAGGACCATGTCTTCCCCGTCGATCTCCCACCAGGTGCAGGCTGTTAGATCCGGGGACGACGACACAATCTGTCGCATCATGGTCGACGTTGAGGCATTCGACCCAACTGCATCGCTTGCCACCATACGACCTGGGGATGCCGTCTCATCCTGGAAGGCGCCGAAGCTTCCGTCTCCAGCGTGTGGCTCGCTGTCGTGTTGAAGGATGCCGGGGTTTCCGTGTTGTACGTTGCAGCGGAGGCCGGTGCACGCCGGGTCGTCTGCCTTCTTCTCCTACTCACCGCCTTCTGCGTCGCTGCCAAACAAGGTCACACTGGTGAGCCCCTCTTTTCAATGGATTGTTTCTGTTGTGGAACTTTAGGGTCCAGTGTGTTATCGATTCCATTTGAGGCTTTGAGCCCAGCTGTCTTCTCCTCGGGTAGGTAGGTCAGTTTGAATCCTAGATGATATTTTCAGTTGTTTGGTCTTTGGATTTTGCAGTTCGATTGATTGAACTATACATATGCCCGAATATGTTGATTCACAAGAGATGTGGTTATACGAGAGTTTCCAGTGATAACAGTGGTAGTACTAATCAAAAGGAAATGAAAAACAATGATGTATATGATGCGATTAAGACCCTTACGATTCTCTAGATGTTTTTTAAATAAACTACGTCAATGCAATGTGTCGCCAGTGCCACTATATATGTAGTAGATTCTTTTTTAACAAGTGTTACTATATGGGGTGATTTTAATTTATTAATTTTTGAGCTGGAGTTATTTAGATCTTGACATTATTCATTTTATATGGCCATTTGACTATGTTCATAAGCAGACCATGCAAGACAATGTAGGAAGCCACATCTCATAGGCTTTCCAATATCTTTTTCTTTTCAATTGTGTAAATCATCATGCCCATGGTGCGTGAGAAATACAAAACCCATTTCATGTAAATTAAATTTATCATATACTCTAATTGATTCCAAATATTTTTGACAACAAAATCCCGCAGCAACGCGCGGGGTATCATCTAGTTAAAACCAAAGTACATACATAGTTCTCATCTAACAACATAAAGCTCTGCAGAGCATCTAAATTAATTAAACCATACACTGAAACTATGTAAAACATTTCAATGCGAAAACAAATGCGATCATAATCGCAACCAATGTAACAACTGATCCAACGACATAATGATACCAAGCCTCAGTATGAATGGCATATTTTCTAATCTTTCTAATCTTCAAGCGCATTGCATCCATCTTGATCTTGTGATCATCGACGACATCCGCAACATGCAACTCCAATATCATCTTCTCCTCCTCAATTTTTCTAATTTTTCCTTCAACAAATTGTTTTCTTCTTCAACTAAATTTAACCTCTCGACAATAGGGTCGGTTGGAATTTCCGGTTCAACAACCTCCTAGATGAATAAAATATATGTCACGTTGGTCGGCATAATTGTCATAAATAATAAATGAACCAATAGTTATGAAAAGATAATATATACCACATCCGAATCATAGACGGGGCGAGGGCCGACGAGGCGGATACCAAAACCATCGCACTATATAAGATGCAATAATAAAAGTAAGAAAATTATACAAGTATATATCTATCTAAACATACAAATAAGAATATTTTTCCTTTCGGAAAGAAGATAAGAACAAGAGGCTCACCACGGTGGTGCCGCCGATGAGATCGGTGCGGGTGATCGGCGGCGTTGAAGGCGGGGATGGGGCGTGACGGACCGCTAAACCTAGACAAATATGGAGGAAAATGGAGCTTGGCGGTCGAGCTTGGAGAGGAGAAACCTTAAGTAGTGTGGCTCGGGCATTCCATCGAACACCTTGTGTGCATATGAGGTGAGCTAGAGCACCACCAAGCCCTCTCCCCTCGGCGGAAAAAAGCAGGCGGTGTGCTCTGCTCTTGCAGGGGGTATATATAGGCACCACCATTGGTCCCGGTTGGTCGCATCGAACCGGGACTAAGGGAAGTTCCTTTGGTCGGTTCGTGCCACGAACCGGACGAATGGTTGTGGGCAGAGGCGGGGATCATTGGTCGGTTCATCCCACCAACCGGGACCAAAAGGTCGAGACGAACGGGACCAATGGCCCACGTGGCCCGGCCGGCCCCGGGGCTCACGAACCGGGTCCGATGCCCCCATTGGTCCCGGTTCTGGATTGAACCGGGACTAATGGGCTGGACCGGCCTGGACCATTGCCCCCTTTTCTACTAGTGGTGATAACTTAGGGGCAACTTACCTGACGGCGAATCCAGTGTTTCATGCTCGTACCAAACACATTGAGATTGATTTCCATTTTGTGAGGGAACGAGTAGCTGTTGGTAAACTGGAAGTCAGGTTTATATCAACTGATGATCAGTTAGCGGATATATTTATTAAACCCGCTACTCGACAGATGCTAGACCGTTTTAGAACCAATCTGAATCTTGTATGTAGTTCAGATTGAGGGGGCATGTAAAATAGGGTCTAGCATATTATACATGTACACGTATTTGTATACGTATGTAATCGTATTCTGATCATCTATATATTGAGACGTGAGGCTGGATGTTAGCCATCCACGCAAAACCCTAAACCCTGTGTTTCAACTGTCCAGTCGTTCGTGTCTGATCGTTGTAACAACACGTCCAATTCACGCGCCTCCCCACCACAATTATTGTTGCTCTCCAGTCTCTCTATCATCCACTGATCCGTGCATTGCCTTGCCGGAAGACCTGCATTTTGCCACAATTCATCTGTATCTCGCTAGCTATCTCAGACAGAAGATAGCTGGCTCGACGCCATTGACACCACCTACGGAATGGCAGGATTGAACTTTATCAGGCTGCAAGTTTGCTCAAAGAAAATGAATTAAATGATTGACTCTAAGAGGGTGCTGTTTTGATTAACATTTACGTTCGACCAATTCGCGACAAAATAAGTCCTGTATTGTGTGCGGATGACATCATACAGCTGCTGTGCGACGCACTGCAGCATCGGTCCTGATTTTCAATCTTGTTTGACCAGTCTGTGTGTGAAAATGAATAAAGAGTCCCAGGATGTAATGAAAGGCGACTGTGACAGTATAACGGGAAGAATTTGATGAACATTTATTTACATAATCACATTATTATTGACAGGTAAATTACAAGCTAACGTATTAGAATATTATATCGTGTTGCAACGCACGGGCATTGTTCTAGTACTAGAGCAAAAGCCTTAAGCCGCCTTATTAGGCTAGCCACTGACAGGCTCAATAAATTCAGATTTTTATTTTCTTATATTTTATTTAGGAAAAGTCGTCAATTTTTATGAGAAATATGTTCATATGTTTTTGGAGTGTCAAAAGTGTTGTTATTTTAAAGACTCTGTTGCAATAAAATTGAGAAGTTTATGCACTTTTCTAAACATGTATTTCAAAGAACATGTCCGGTGTAATTATGTGTTCATATGCTTTTCTAAACATGTTCAATGCATTTGCCCGCAACCCACTCCCACACACAACAAAATTTTAAAAATAGGGTAAACTGCACAAAGTGAAAAAGAAAAAAGAGAGGTGAAAATGAAAGAAAAAGAAATGTAAAAATTAAAAGAACGGAGACAGATAGATAGAAAGAACAACAAGATAAGTGGGCTACACAAAGATGCATGAGGGACGCGCATTTTCCTGCTATTTGACATATTAAGCGTCCAATATGAACTGATGTAGCCCACCCCTCAACAAACCCCACCGATACGTCATGTCATGACCAAACCCAACATAATCAGACAAGCTTTGTTTCTGGAATGGAAATGGAACAATCTTCATAATTTTTATTTAATGGGCATCGTGCCTACAAAATTTTAGTTAAGAATAGTTGAATTCTACATCTAGTTCGAGACGGTTCTATTGAATGATTATATGTTTCAAATTGATTTTTTAAGAGGAGGTCACATGTTGATAATTTCATTACACACTTGTCTATTTCAAATAGTTTTTTCTCACACGAATAAAAACAACTCATTTTCTGTAAGCAGCTTGCTTTGCTATCTCTTTTGGCTGTCTGAAGAAACTAATCCCTGCATCAGAAATGAGGTGTGTGGCGGCAACAGCTTGTAGCTAAAACCGTTCATGCCTAGTTTGTACACATATTAAATTAACTCAATACGGGCCTACCAATTACCCACAACAGTCATATAACTATGTCGTTGGATAAAGTGGTAATGTAGACGCTCTAGAGAAGGGAAGGAATGTTTGGCCGCACGACCACCCCGGAAATGAATCTCCAGTGTGAGATACCCTCAAGTTCATGCAGACTTGAGGATTCGTCCGTAACACAATTTTCCTAACATCTTCCAATCCAACAACATATTCATCAAGACACTCACAATCTAGCGCACACGCTGTCGAAGTTATAGAGAGAGGAATGGGAAATGGTGATACTTGCAAGGGTTTTTAGTGGCATTTGTAAGATGAAATGTGTGGTTCGAGAAATGACATTTATAGTACCCGGGTAGTAGTAGTGGGCTGGTGCCACATGGTTGAGCATTGATCTACAGATCAATAACGATGGCGGAGCCATGGGAGACCAAGAGGGGCCATGGCTTCCACAAAATTTAGAGATTTTTTGAAGACCCTAGATTACTTCTACAAACAGCATTGTGGCATCTTCTATAATCCTCTCCTGAAAACATTTTGGCCATATAAGGACATCTTCAACGTAGACCCCAAAATTGGACATGGTATTTGTCTGTGGACTGCGTCCGACCACGGACACGATACGAGAGCCAAACGGACCTCGAGGACAAAGCACATGGGTCGTGAGGACATGTGGTTCAGCTGATAGCAGGGCAAGCAGATTCGCACAAGGTGTTTGGACTTGCACAAAACGAACATGTGGATAGTTCGTGGACCTTAAGCAGACTGTGATGGATGGCGAAAAGTGTCCAAACCACATAGACCGGACCTTTTATCGGCACTTTGAGGGGCCATTCTGGAGATGCCCTAAAGAACAGAAAAATCAAGAAAAAACCAGGTCCAGAGAACATTCTAGAAGGTTTCCAATTCTGTTAAAACCAAACAGGAACTGGTAGAAGGTTTCCAAAACCGGACACATAGATTAGGCACAATGGGCCATCATATATGTGGCTCTTACATCGGCATGACCCTATGAATAAAGCTTTGCTTTACCTTAAAAGTAAACCAGCGTTCAAATCCTGCTGCTCGCATTTATTTCTGGATTTATTTCAGGATTTTCGGCGATGCACATTCAGTGGAAGGAGACGTTTCCGACAACCACGAGGTGCCTATGGTGACTTCGTAAATTTGAAGATGGTATGCCGGCTCAGTCCTTCGGAGGTGCTCATAGGGGTAGGGGGTGCGTGTGTGCGTTCATAGGGGTGAGTGTATGCGTGTGTATATGAGCACTTGCGTCTGTACTGTGTTAAAAAAATAATAAAACTAGCGTTATATAGGGATTTTCGTGAGTTATAGCTAAATAGACGATATATTTAGGTCGACGCGGTCGCTCAGCACATACTCCCTCCGTTCCAAAATAGATGACCCAACTTTATATTAAAGTTAGTACAAAGTTGAGTCATCTATTTTGGAACGGAGGGAGTAGTACGTAGTCGACCCGGTAGCTCAGCACGTCCACGTCATGCCACGGCCGCAGTCCGCTTGGGACCAGCAGCAGCAGCAGCAGCAGGAGGAAAAGAAGATAAACACGCGCGAAACGGTTGCAACCTCCACCACGGCACCGCGTGCGTCACGAGCTCCCTGGCTCCTTCCTTCCCCCTCGCAGCCGCGTCCACCAATACTCTCGACTCCTCCAGCGCAGGAAACCGCCATGCCAAAATCTTCCTCCGTGCCACCGAGCCGTATATAAGCCAGGTCGCGTGGCCTTTCTCCCTTCACCAACCCCAGCAAGCAACGACCCAAGCAAAGCCACCAATTGATTGAAGCAAAGTCACAGAGCCTCCCCCTCAAAAAAAAATTAAATAAAATCACAGAGCCTGCGTGCAAGAAAGCCTCGGCCACCGGAGCTGCTGCAGGAATTATCCCCGCCGTCTCCTATCGAGTATGGACAAGGTGCTGGCCTTCTCCATCCTGAGCGCCTCGCCGGCAGACGTCGCCCCCGGCGCCGGCGCCGGTGGCAGCTGGGCTCGGCTGTCCTGGCGGGGGAGGAAGCTGCAGGAGGACGACCGGGCTGGAGCAGAGCACCAAGGGAAGCAGAGCGGTCTGCCGCGGGAGGCGGAGCAGCGGCCGGTCAAAGGGAAATCGCAGTCGCCGTCGACGTTGCCGCCACGGTTTGCGCCGGAGTTCGACGGAATCGACTGCTTCGAGACCATCGTGTGCCATTGATCGGCGAATCACGAGCGGCTCCTGGTCCAGCGGCGCGTGTGACTACTAATTCTTCCTTCGTTCGATCACCGTACGATCGGCGCGTGTGCCATTCGTTGTTAACTTGTGCTTCTAACTGAAGCCGGATGTTGTACAGACTACAGAGCTACATATAAACCAAGTTCTTTCGTATGGTACAAAGAACAGTTTTGCTAGAACTCATCTAGATGAGATATAATTTTGTCTCATTCACCTTTTATAATCATTGGATGTGATGTTATAAGATGCGTGTGTGCTGACGTGGGTTGTATTTGTTCTTGTTTTCAAAGTGAATGAGACCAATCATCTAGATGAGTTCTAGGTACTCCCAAGAAGAAACCCATTTCGCCGTGATTATTCGGATAAGCATTGATTTTTAAGGCATGACGTCATGACGGAGGAGAGACATTTAGTCAGACTAATCTAGAAGTGGAACCGCCCAATCCGAAAATAGGTGGATACGTGCGAACTGCAATTCCTTTTGGCAGTTTAGGAATTTGATGTCCGAACCCACAGGCTGAATCAAGATTTTATTAGATGGCCTGACTCCTTAGTATGTTCATTTGCTCAGATGGCCTGACTCCTTAGTCTCCTGCACCTTCAGAGAATCGACGCAGTCTCTGAACCTCAGGCTCAAAGCCTGTCGAGACGATGCTCTGCTCTGGCAAGGGAGGTTCAAAAACGACCACCGTGCGCACGTTGATGTTTGCTTACGCTTGCTTGCTCAACAGTAAGCTGACAAATCCCTCCGGCGGCTTTTTGAATGGAAAGATTCAGGTGGGGAGTTCTGTCTTCCCCTGTGAAAATTCAGGAAAAAAGGGTGTTTACTGCAGGCCAATACACTGGCTGGTTAAATATTGATTCGGACATCTACTTGGTTCACCTCTCGTCAGTTTCTTTTTTGTGTCTGCTCACATCTACTTATTCATGAATTCACGGGTGAAATAAATGGAGAAGTAAATTCAAAGTATGTGGATGAATTACTGAAACTTGCTATTTTATCATGCAGATGTAGACTTACATATATGGGGAAAGCATTACTCGCACAAGTGAAGGTTGGTGGAGAATTTACTTATTTTTTGTTGTTTTATTTCGTGCTGCATTTTTCCTTGGTAGACTACATGTGTACTTTATAGAGTGGTTTCCATTTGCTTCTTGAATATCTTTTGTTGTTGCAAAGGTACTATTAGAATTCATAATTCACTTTCACTTGGTGGGCCCCTGGCCCAAGGTTAATGCTAAATAGCTAAGTGGCTAGATGCAGTAATATATGAAGAGCTGTGTGTAGCCTCGGTTGAGGACGAGAGAGTGACAGGATACTGACCGGTGTATGACTAATTTTTCTCTCAACCTGATGAGCAGCGTCTACCAAAAACGCCTCCGCAACATGGGCCCTTTGAAGAACGCCGCCGATTGTCAATCTTTTGGAGGCGAGACTGGAATACGCCTTCCTTGATCATTCCCTTGGGGTTATTTCTAGCGTTTTGGAGGAACGCCTCCAAAAACATGTAAAGGCATTTCTGTGTCATCTAGAGGCATTTTAGAATGCCTCGTAATGTCTGTCGTGTTGTAGTGGAAGAGCTGCAGTTCACTCTACAAGAGGCAAAGCGCCGGATAATTTTCTATGGGGCGTATGCGATTTAATTTTCCCTCCGGCGCCGGCGGCAGATGGGCTCGCATGTCCTGGCGGGGGAGGACCACGACGACGACCAGGCTGGAGCAGGAAACAGGGGAAGCAGGGCAGTCTGCGGGCGAAAACAGAGCAGCAGCCGGGCAACATGAAATCGCAGTCGCCGTCGACGTCGTGTCCGTGGTTCGCGCCGGAGTTCGACGGAATCGACTGCTTCGAGACCATCGTGTTCCATTGATCGGTGAATCATGAGCTGCTCGTGCTCCGGTCGGGAATGTGGCTACTAATTCTTTCTTCGTTTGATGGCGGCATGGTCGGTGTCATCATTCATAAATTCGTTGCTGACTTGTGCTTGTAACTGAAGCCACAGCTTTGTACTACCTGAGTTTAAACTTAACCAAGTTCTTCTCTTTGATGATTTGTCCATGTTCTGATGTTCATATGGGAGCGAGAGACCCATTTCGCCTTGATCTTGTGGATAAGGTTTTGTTGTCTGCACCGCTAAGTATACAGTGCATTACTGTGGCAGGGTAGTTAAGGCTCAACGTGGTAGGGCCGTACGGAAGTTGACACAAGCTAATCAAAAGAGGTGGACACCTGTGTGTTAAGTATTACCTCTGTTTCAAAATATAAGTCGTTGGGGGAGTTCAGTTTACACTCCCCCAACGACTTATATTTTGAAACGGAGGGAGTACAACTGTGGCAGGGTAGTTAAGTGTCAACGTGGTAGGGATGCTCAGATAAGCTAATCAAGAATTGAAGCCGCCCAATCCAAAAAGAGGTGGTCACGTTCGTAGTTGAGGCAACATGTACCCGGTAGCAAACTCGCACAGTTAACCAAGCACACTTTTTTTCCTCTTGGTATTATTATGACTCGAACCACTTACAAGGAGAAGATTGGTGCCAAAACAGTGTTTTGCTCATGTAACTGAATGGGGATAACAGCTAGTGAATGGACGTCAAAGAAAAACACGAAGTTTGTTGATAGTGGAACCAGCAGATCTCGAGCTCGATGGCAACCAAAACCACTTGTGACCGCTATCACCAGGCCCGGTCATTTTATAGAAGTAACCCCACTTGTGAGGATCTTGGAGACCATGTTGTTTATTGTGAGCCAATAGACTCACTGGGTAAATATTGCTTCTCCTGATGATTCTGATTCCTACTTGTTTATTGCGTCGTTTTGGTTCTTCTCTCGCCATTCTCTTGTGCTTGCTCGCACCTATTCATGTCTTAACATGTCAAAAGAATGGAGGAGAAAATTTCAATGTGTGTGGATATGTGCCCAGCAGATGCATGCTTGCATATATAGAGAAAACATTATTGCTCATACAAGCGAAGGTTGGTGCAGAATTTACTTATTTGTTCATTGTTTTATTTCGTACTACGATTTTCATTGGTAGAATAAATGTGCACTGCTACTGACTGGTTTTGGTTTGCTTGCAACTTGATTTTTTTGTTGTTGCAAAGGTACTATTTGAATCTTTTGACTCAGCTCGCACATTGTGTTTTTCGTTATTGTGTGCTCCGGGCATATAATTTTTTAGCACCATGAATATTATTCGTTATACTTGCATAAAATATAAAAAATCGTCTGACTCGGTTATCTTTACATCAAAATGGCCCGTTTGATAACAAAGTATTTTGAGAAAAATATAGTTTTTGTATTTAATTACCAGGAGTTGTTATCCATCAGCGGAAACTATAGAGTGGACTGAGGTCTAGGGTTCACCGAAGGGATATATGTGGGGTTGGGGTGGGCCGGGCTGACTTGGCGGATGTGCCCGGGCCGCCCCATATCTACCCCATATTTGGACTGGATATAAGGGACGCCGAACAGCCCGGGCATGTGAGGATGGTTTGAAGCAACCGAGTGGGTCGGTTTTTTGTGACCAGTCACCGACCGGTTATCCCGCCCGGGCGTTTGAGCCGGGTCTGAGACCCGGGCTGTAGATGCTCTAAGTACATTACTGTGGCAGGGTAGTTAAGATTCAACGTGGTAGGGCCATAGAGATGTTCAACAAGCTAATCAAGAATTGGAGCCGCCCATCAAAAAGAGGTGGACACTTGTGTGTGAACTGTCCCTCGCTAGATATCCAAACTCCAGACACGCACTAAACTCTTTTGGCTAATGCGTCACGTTCATATTTGGGGTAACATGTGCTCAGTGGCAAACTCGCACAATTAACCGAACATCTTCTTTTTCCTCTACGTATTACGACTTGAACTACTTACAAGGAGAAAATTGGTACCAAAAGAGTCTGGCTCAAGTAACTGAATGGGGTAAATCCGGCCATAGTGAAGAGACAAAAAAAAACAAAAAAAACAAAACATAGACGAAAACAAGAAACAAAAAACAAAACATGTTTGTTGATAGTGGAACTAGCTACGTGGAGCAGGATCAAGATCACGAGCTCAAAGGCCACCAAAACCACTCGTGACCGTAATCACTAGGGCAGGTCATTTTATAGAATTAGACCTAATTCCGAGGCTCTCGGAGACGGCATTATCCTATTCGGCGCCTTCGGCGCCCATTTACGTGTATTTAGCGAACCGGCGCACACACAGCTAACGCTTGGGCTGCTTCTTCGACCGGCCCACCCATTGTTCTTCTTTGACCGACCACAGCGCGTCTCCTCCTCTCCTTCTCTTCCTTCCTTCTTCTTTCTTCGCCGCAGACATGATTCACTTCTTCGACTGACGGCAGTGCGTCCCATGGTCATGGCGTCGGCTGCCACCAGTCCCCGCGACGCATCCAGGAAGCACCTGCAGAGCCAGTCGCCACCTCCCACAGGAGAGGGCCCGAGCTCGCCCGGCCCCACTTCACTGAAAACATCGACCTCGTCCTCTCCCTCCAGGGCAGGGAGCTCTCACTCCAGAGGTCATTCTCTTGTTCCCCCTCCTTCCCTTTTCGATTCGATCCGATTTCATTATGTTCCTCTTGTTAGAGTTTGAACCGTCTCATGTAATCTCTCCTATCTCTATCTACCTTCCGTAGCTATGTCTATCTCCTGTCTATCTCCTCAACCGAACCAGATCGGGTCTCTTCCTCTGGACTTGTACGCCACGGCAGCCTTGATATATATACATGCGATGCGGCTCCCTCGAGGAGTAGAAACGCTTACACAAATTCCTACATGGTATACAGAGCTAGTCTCTTCCCTATCATCTAGCGACTCAATCCAGAACCCTAGCGACTTTCCTTCGCCATCATCATGAGCTCCAGCGCCGCCGGTCTCAATCTCGGCGCGCCTCCATCAGAGAAGCTCGCGAGGGGGAATTACCTCCTATGGAAAGCGCAAGTTTTGCCGGCCCTGCGAGGCGCGCAGGTGACCGGTCTTCTCGACGGCAGCGATGCAGCGCCGCCGAAAACAGTGGAGGTCACCAAGGCGGACAAGACCACGGCCATCGAGCCGAATCCATTGTATGGTCCATGGATTGCCAAAGATCAGCAGGTCCTAAGCTATCTGCTGAATTCCCTCACTCCAGAAATTCTCGCGCAAGTTATTGGTAAGGAAAGTACCCTTGATCTATGGATTGCCCTTACCACGATCTTCGCTGCGCAGTCGCAATCGCGAATAACCAACTTGAGGATCGCCATCTCCAACACCAAGAAGGGCAACATGTCCAGCAATGCCTTCATCGCCAAGATGAAGAGCCTCGGAGACGAACTTGCGGCAGCAGGGCGTCCGGTGACAGACGGAGAGATGGTGGACTACATCCTCGCCGGACTTGATAGAGATTATGATCCCATCGTCGCAGCAGTCGGCGCCATAAAAAACTCCATCACGGTTGATGATCTCTTCTCACAGATCTCCGCTTTTGATCAGAGGATGGAGATGCTAGGCGACGGACCAAGCTTCCGTTCGTCAGCCAACGCCGTGTCTGGCGTGGCGATGCAAAGCGAGGAGGTCGCGGACGAAGAGGGCGTGGGCGTTCTGACCGTGCTCCTTCTCCGTCTATTCGCAACGGCGGAAACAGTGGCTACCAGCAGCGTCAACGTCAGCCACCACCGCAGCAGTATCAACAGCAGCAGGAGGACGATTACCCCGAGTGCCAGATATGTTACAAATACCATGCTGGTGGCGCGAGGGACTGTTGGGATCGGTACAAGGAAGATCGTCAGGAAAAGAAGAAGGTCAACCTCGTCACCAACTCATATGGCATCGATACAAATTGGTATGCAGATTCAGGAGCTACCGAGCATATCACAGGAGAGCTAGATAAATTGACGATGCGGGAGAAGTATCATGGAGGTGATCAAGTACACACGGCAAGTGGAGCTGGTATGGATATTACTCACATTGGTAACTCAATTGTTAAAACCCCTCAGAAAAATTTTCATCTAAACAATGTCTTACATATCCCTCATGCATCGAAAAATCTTGTCTCTGTCCATCGTTTTACACTTGACAATAATGTTCTCATCATATTCTATCCTCACTCTTTTGTGATTAAGGATTTGGCAACGAGGAGAGTCATTCTTAGAGGAAGATGCGAGGGAGGTCTTTATCCAATCATATCATCTTCTTCTTCGGAGTCAAATAAACAAGCTTGGAGTGTCACCAAACCATCTTCAGAGAAGTGGCATCGACGCTTGGGTCATCCATCTTCAGTCATAGTTCAGCATGTCATTAGTAAAAATAGACTTCCTTTTGTGTCTAGTATTGAGTCAGTTTGTGATGCGTGTCAACAAGCAAAAAGTCATCAATTACCATATCCCATCTCTACTAGTGTATCTACTGCTCCATTACAACTTATCTTTTCAGATGTGTGGGGACCAGCCCCCACTTCAGTTGGTAGATTTTCTTATTATGTAAGCTTTATTGATGACTATAGTAAATTTACTTGGATTTATTTGCTAAAGAAGCGATCTGATGTCTTTCAAGTTTTTAGCAACTTTCAAAGTCTTGTTGAACGTCAACTGAACTCTAAAATTCTTGCCATGCAAACGGACTGGGGAGGTGAGTATGAGAAATTAAATTCCTTTTTTCAAAAGATTGGAATTTCTCACCATGTATCTTGTCCCCATGCTCACCAACAGAATGGCTCTGCTGAACGAAAGCATCGACACATTGTTGAAGTAGGACTAGCATTGCTGGCTCATGCATCAATGCCTCTCAAATTTTGGGATGAGGCCTTTCTTGCCGCAACATATCTTATCAATATTAGACCCAGTAAAGTCATCAAACTTGAAAACCCTATCACTCGTCTTTTTGGCATTACTCCTGATTATACATCCCTCCGTATATTTGGTTGTGCATGTTGGCCGAATCTTCGACCATACAACACACGCAAACTTGCGTTTCGTTCCAAACAATGTGTTTTCTTGGGTTATAGTCCTATACACAAAGGGGTCAAATGTCTTGATGTCTCTACTGGTAGAATCTATATATCTAGGGATGTTGTCTTTGATGAATCTGTTTTTCCCTTCAAGTCACTCCATCCAAATGCCGGTGCCCTTCTTCGAAAAGAAATTCTTTTACTTCCGGAATTTGATCAAGGGGGTGATAACAATTGTACTAATCAATGTGCTAATATTCCTGCTAGTTCTACTCCGGGTACTATGTCTGTGCAGGTGCATGAAGAAAATGGCGTTCAAAACGTTCACAATGATCAAAATCCGGTGCAAAATGAGGTTATATTTGATGTGTTTGAAGAAGAAGCAGCAGGCGCAGAGCACGAGGAGGATGCGGCAGCGCCTGCCACGCCTGTGCGCCGATCCGCCTCGGATCACGGGCGGAGATCCGCGCGGGATCGCGCGCCTGCCAGCCACCAGGAGAGCCAGGCCTCTCCAGCCCGCTCCGCATCCGACACGTCACCAGGCGACAACGCGGGATTTCCCTCGTCCGGCGCGCGCATGCAGGAGGAGTCGTGGATTCCCTCGTCCGGCAGCAGCATGCGAGGCGCCGATTCGCGCGCATGCAGGGGACAGGCGCCGCAGGCTCGGGATCTTCTGCTCCGGGTCGCTCCGTGGATTCAGCCGTTGCTAGTACAAGACAGGCCACACCAGGGGCTACTGGATCCGGTACTTCAGCACAATCTGTACCCATGGATGAATCTCCTGGATCTTCTGCAACCAGCCGATCTGTACAATCTTCTGTACAACAGCAAGAACAGCCTGCTACCATCTCAAGGGTCATGACCCGGCTACAGAAAGGTATTAGAAATCCCAAAATAAGAAAAGATGGTACTGTACCATATGGCATGTTATGTGTTTCAGGTGAACCAGCAAAGTTGAGAGATGCGCTTGGAGATCCTAAATGGAAAAGGGCTATGGATGAAGAGTATGATGCACTCATGAAAAATAAGACATGGCACTTGGTGCCAAGTCAGAGAGGTAAAAACATTATTGACTGTAAGTGGGTCTATAGAATCAAAAGAAAAGCAGATGGCTCTATTGATAGGTATAAAGCACGTCTTGTTGCCAAAGGATTCAAGCAACGATATGGGATTGATTATGAGGACACTTTCAGTCCGGTTGTAAAAGCTGCTACTATAAGACTTGTGCTAGCCATTGCTGTTTCTAGGGGATGGAGTCTTCGACAGCTAGATGTTCAGAACGCGTTTTGCATGGTGTTCTGGAAGAGGAGGTCTATATGAGGCAACCACCAGGATATGAAAACAAACAAACACCTCATTATGTTTGCAGGCTTGACAAAGCTCTTTATGGTCTGAAGCAGTCACCTAGAGCATGGTTCTCAAGGTTAAGTTCACAATTGAAGTATCTTGGATTTATTCCATCCAAGGCAGATACATCTCTCTTCATTTATAATAAGGCAAACACAATGATTTTTGTGCTCATATATGTGGATGATATTATAGTTGCAAGTTCTTCTCAAGATGCCACTAATGCTCTCTTGTTAGATTTGAGTTCAGAATTTGCTTTGAAGGATCTTGGTGATTTGCATTTCTTTTTGGGCATTGAAGTTAAGAAGATTCAAGATGGCATAGTGTTGAATCAAGAGAAATATGCTACTGAACTTCTAACTCGAATAGGAATGAAGGATTGCAAGCCCTCTCCTACACCATTGTCTTCTTCGAACAACTTTCAAAGATATCGGGGAGAACCTCTTAATGAAGAGGAGAGCACAAAATATAGAAGTGTTGTTGGAGCTCTACAATACTTGACTTTGACACGGCCAGATATTTCGTTTGCTGTGAACAAGGTTTGTCAATATTTGCATGCTCCTACCTCCACTCATTGGACGTCTGTCAAACGGATTGTACGATACATTAAGCATACTATGAGTTTGGGACTTCAGTTCAGACGTTCCAGCCCACACTTGTTAGTGCATTCTCGATGCTGATTGGGCAGGATGTGTTGATGAGAAAGTCAATCTGGAGGATTCGCAGATTCTTTGGTTCAAACCTTATTTCTTGGAGTGCGGAAAACAAGCCACCGTGTCAAGGTCAAGTCTGAGGCTGAATACAAATCGCTAGCAAATGCAACTGCTGAAATTATTTGGGTGGAATCTTTGCTTCTTGAGCTAGGAATCAAGCAACCTCGTATATCTTGTGCGTGGTGTGACAACTTGGGAGCAACTTATCTTTCGCTAATCCGGTGTTTCATGGTAGAACCAAACACATTGAAATTGATTTTCACTTTGTGCGTGAAAGAGTTGCGAGAGAAGTTGGATATCGATTCATTCCATCCAAAGATCAAGTAGCTGATGGGTTTACCAAAGCTTTGCCAACCAAGTCCTTTGAGGAGTTCAAGAGAAATCTTAACATAGGATAGTTTAGATTAAGGGAGGGTGTTAGAGTTTGAACCGTCTCATGTAATCTCTCCTATCTCTATCTACCTTCCGTAGCTATGTCTATCTCCTGTCTATCTCCTCAACCGAACCAGATCGGGTCTCTTCCTCTGGACTTGTACGCCACGGCAGCCTTGATATATATACATGCGATGCGGCTCCCTCGAGGAGTAGAAACGCTTACACAAATTCCTACACCTCTGATTCTGATTCTGATTTGGATTTGGATTTGCTCTAAAAGATTAGCCGGCGGGTGTTCCATGTGGTCCGCGGCAATCCTGTGAAGATGGAGATGCTCGTGACCATTTCTAGCGCCAGCGGCTCCTGTGCTTCTCTTCCTTCCTTCTTTCTTCTTCGCCACAGCCCTGATTCTGCTCCTCTTTCTCTCTTTCATTCGATTGGAACCCTAATCCAAGACGAGGCAGTGGATCGGGCGGAGAAGGTTCATTTTGTGGATCCGCTCTCTGTAGAGACGAAGTTTCTGAAGAATCTTTATGGCCGCCGATGGTTCGTCTTACACACTCTGCATACCAACTATGTAGTAATCCTGTTAACTCATTAATCTTACACACTTTGCATACCAACAAAAGTCTCAGTGATTATAACTGATTAATAGTGCTTTTTACCACAAGAAGAAGTGATTTTGCTGCTGCCAAGTTATAGTTTTTGATCACTTGCTGTCTATGAGCCACTCTGTTGTTTTTATCATGCAAGAGATACACATTAATGCCATCATTACCGATAAGGTGTTTATATCAGTATTACACACAAAAACTGAAAATCATGTAACAGATATGCACCTTTTCCATGACAAAGCATAAGAGGTACTCCCTCCGTGAGCTCTCAGTTTATTTACAGAGGGAGTACTGATGAAGCCTTCTGTGCATCCTCCTGTGAGCTCTCAATTTTGTTTCTCAATTACCGGAGGTGACCACACAGCACCAAGTGGATCAGCCGCAAGGAAGCAGTTTAAGTGAAACTTGTGCACATAAACATACTAGCGCAAACCGGGCACATGGGAGCCAGCCACTGAGACCAATAGCCACACTTAGGTTCACACGGTTCCTACCTAGAGTTGATAGTCTTTTTCAAGATTGTCAAAACACTTTTTATGTCTATGTTTCCTTGATGGGAATCGATTACCTCCTCCCGGACATGTTTTGGCAAAAACTATACAATATACAGTATATGTGCTCGTAATGGCAAATATGCAATCAACTACCTAGAATTAATAGTCATTTTGCCTTGTAGCTGCTGCTTTTTTTGTACAACTCATCTGTTTTAGTTTTGTGGTGCTGTAGAATATGAATTAATTTCTTTAAGAATCCATTTTCAAAAACTTCTGTTTACTTCGTTCGGATACAATTTTTCACTACGTATATATACACACTAGGGAAAGAAAAGTGCTCTGTGTTTGACAAAGTAGAGTGCTCTATGACCGTCAGTTATAGCACGGTTTTGTTTTGGCTAGTCATTGTTGATAATAATCATCAACATGTTGTCTTTTCCTCTCAAGGTTCTTGAAAAGAAAGAAGAAAGGAATGCCCCTCAGACTCTATGTTTCCTCAACTAATCCTATCGCATAATCCTCCCTTGGTTCCTATTTAGTTTGTCAATTATTTTGTTGTACATGTGCACCCTTCAAAGCTACCTATTGGAAACACAAGATACATCATCATCATCGTCAGGCCCTGAAAGGATGAGTAGTGGAGTTCTCCTATTTGTTATTTGAACATGTTCCTTGCCTGACAATGACGTGCTATGATGGTGATAACTTTTACTTCTTTGTGCTGCTAGCGCAGGTCCGTCGCCCATTAGTCTGCTTAAGAATTAGGTCTTTTACTGGTTTGTTAAATAATGGATCAGACATAATGGTGCTAAAACATTATATTATAATTTATGGCGCTGATTCAGTAAATTGTGTGTCGGAATGATAAGATGTTCCAGTGCTTCATTACTGTGCTTTTAGTTTCCAAACAGATATTTCTCGAGTTTTACTAATCTACACACCTGCTTTTACCTAATGGAAACGCTTGCTTTGATGATTCTGTGATGTGTAAACCCGAGCAAAATGTGGCCTAAAACTCAGTCCTATGTGTCCTCTTCTATCAATAACCATGAGTCTAATATGTGGAGTAGTTCAAGCATGCAGGCATGCGCAAGTTTTCTTTTTTTATCCTTCAGCGAGCAATACAAATGTGCTTTACCTATTAAGTTTTGTAAATACATTACACACGTGGTTAACTTTTTTTAATTGTGGGCATGTAGTCGCAACGCCCCCTATCAAGTGTCAGCACCCGAACTTTCAACCATCGAATAACCATAGCCTTTTTTCATAATTAGTTTACTCGTTTCAAATTTACTTCACTCCATACAAATATTGTTCACCTATTTTTCAAAAGTAGTTCACCAAATACAGTTTTGGTTCACGCTTTTTCACAATACATTTATAAATACAAATAGTTACCAAATTCAAATTTATTTCACCATGTTTTTTTCAAAGTTCGTACACAACTAATTCAAATTTAGTTCACACGATTCAAATTTAGTCATTTTAAATTTAGTTCCCTCATTTCAAACTTAGTTCACTCAATATAAAATTTTTCACCCATTTTTCAGAATTAGTTCACCAAAGAAAATTTTGTTCCCTCTTTTTTTCAATATAAATTGCTCACGAATTTTCAAAAATGGTTTACTAAAAACAAATATAGTGCAACCATTTGCAAAATAAAGTCACTCAATTTTAGTTCACCTATTTTCATAATTAGTTCACCCAATACAAATTTTGTCTTTGGAGAACTAATTTCGAAAATTAAGTCGCCCATTTCAAATTTATTTCACCCAATTCAATATTAGTTCACCCATTTTCAAATTTAGTTCACCCTATATGAGTTTCGTTTACCTATTTTTAAAATTAATGAAGCCAATTTTGAAATTATGTTACTTAGTTCAAATTTAGTTCACCCGTTGTAAAAATCAGTTCACCCAATTCAAATTTAGTTCACCCAGTTTCGAAATTATTTCTCCCACTTCGAATTTAGTTCACCCATTTTAAGAATTTGGTCACCCAATTCAAATTTAGTTCACCCATTTTCAAAATCAGCTCACCCAATGCGAATTTAGTTCACCCATTTTCAAAATTGGTTCACCCAATTCAAATTTAGTTCACCCATTTTAAAAATCAATTCACCATTTTTAAAATCAGTTCACCCAATTCGAATTTTTCCACCCATTTTCAAAATTAGTTCAATCAACTCAAATTTAGTTCACCCATTTCAAAAATCAGTTCACCCATTTTAAAATTAGTTCACCGATTTTAAAAATAAGTTCACCCAATTCGAATTTACTTCACCCATTTTAAAAAACAATTCACCCAATACAGATTTTGTGCACCTTTTTTTCAAAAAATTTTCACTAAATACAAAATATGGTTCACCAGTTTCCAAATTTGGCCACTCATTTCATCTTTTGTTCACACATTTTCAAATTTAGTTCAACCAATCCAAAACCAGTTCACCAATTTTCAAATTTAGTTCACTAAATACAAATTTTGTTCACAGATTTTCAAAATTATTTTTGCGTAATAATATTTTGGTTCACATTCTAAAAATTAGATCACAAATACAAATAACTCATTTTCAAATTTAGTTCACCCAATACATTTTTATCACCCAGTTTTCAAAATTATTTTACGAATACTAATTTTGTTCACCTTTTCTCCAAATTAGTTCATAAATACAAATATTGTTCACCAAACTTAAATTTAGTACGCCCATTTTCAAAGTTAGTTCACACGGTTTCAAAACCAGTCATTGTAAATTTAGTTCACTTATTTGAAATTTAGTTCACCCTGTACAAATTGTGTTCATCTATGTTCAAATATATATTACTAAATACAAATTTAATTCACCCTTTCACAAGAAAATTGGTCACTATTTAATTTTTTTATTAAATACAAAAATAGTTTACAAAATTTTAAAATTAGGTCACTCATTTCAAATTCAGTTCACCGAATTCAAAAATACTTCATTTTTTAAAGTGTTAGTCACCGAATTAAAGTGGTTCACCCTTCCAAAAATTAGTCAACAAGACACCCAAAACAAATTTTGTTCACCTATTTCAAAATTAAATCAACCAATGCAATTTTTTTTACCTTTATCCAAATTTAGTTCAAAAATACATATATAATTCACCCTGTTTTTAAGTTTGCAAACTTTTCATTTTCTGATCTGTTTTACATTGACAAAAAAATTACGAAAAAAGCTTTTCCACTACCCTAACATTATGGGAAAGAAAACATCATTTGAATCAGTTTAAACATTGAAAAAATAGTTTCCCTTTCTGTACCGGTCTAGCGATCAAAGAAACAGCCTAGCGTTCCCGTAAAAAAAAACAGTCTAGCGATCAACTTCACGTGCAAAAGATCGGAATAGTCTAGCAAACTCTAAATGGGCTTTGTAGAACCAGCCCACAAAGAAACATAGTAGGCGCCACAACTCCTAACCGGCACAGAAAGCGCCAATTAGGAGCTCCCCTTGGAAACCATGTTGTTTATTGCCGGTCAATAGACTCATTGGATTAATATATTGCTTCTCCCGATGTCTCTGATTCGTACATATTTATTGCGTCTTTTTGGTTCTTCACTCGTCATTTTCTTTTTGTGCTTGCTGGCACCTATTCATGTCTTAACATGTCAAATCAATGGCGGAGAAAATTTTAATGTGTGTGCATATGTGCTCATGCAGATGCAGGCTTGCATATATAGAGAAAGCATTATTGCTCATACAAACGAAGGTTGGTGAATAATTTAATGATCTATTCATTGTTTTATTTCACAGCATAATTTTCATTTGTACTTGGTGGAATACCTGTCTACTTCTACACACTGGTTTTGGTTTGCTTGCAACTGATTTTCATTTTTTTACAAAGGCACTATTTCAATCTTTTGACTTAGATCGCACATTGTGTTTTTCATTATTGTTGCCAAACATATAACTTTTTATAGACATGAATATTATTCATTCTAATTTGCAGGGAAGTGTTTTTTTTTTGCAACGGCCGAGACAAGAATGGCACCGTGACAGGTGAGTGGTTGTTCATGCCGGATGTGATGATTCCCGATCCATAGCTGACCAACATAGGCAGGCATGTCTCGCTTCCGGCTTCATGTGGCTCGCCGTTTTTAGTCTTGGGTACGGCGAGATTGCAAACAGTGGGTAGTGGAAGGGATTGGGCTCAAAGCCGTCAAAGTTTGGATAACCAATGGTGTTCCCGTCAATGGTCTAATAGGTGATCACGGAAGAGGCATTGTTTAAAAAATGGGACCTGACTGACGGTTGTATAGGACATAACCAACACTACTGACCTCTGCTCTTTCCTAAACAAAATACAGACCATTTGAGCAATTGAACCTGAGGGTTTCAGCTAATAACGATAACCGGGCGGTTTCCACTAAACTGAGTGACTCATCATCGATTGCACAAAATTCTGAAAACTCTTTATTTTCATGTGAAAAAAACACTCCCATTCCTCTCAATTAGTCCCACAAGTTAAGCTATTCCTTTTTCGCCGCCACATGCATATGGGTGTCAAAAGGTTCGTCGGTGTTCAACTTCTCCTCTTTGCGGTGGCTTGATCACAGTTTAGGGCTCCACCGACTCCCTAGTGTTGCTTATTGTTCATATTTTGTCTGTTTGGAGCTGTTTGTGTGTTGTGGCTGATTGTCAACATCCTGGTATCTTACCTTGGGTGTGTGTGTCTTGGGTGACATGTCGTCTATATCGAGTTGTATGTTGGTCGTTGCTTTATATATAAAGCGACGCGAAAGTCTTTTCAATAATAAAGGGTGAACTTTATTAACTCAAAATGAAGCATAAAGTGGATACAAACACAATTAGTACATACCTGATCTCTACATAGATAAGTTGGACACAGTCAACACCAACTCACACATGTAAGGCAAACTGAGCCTAACTGAGATGGTTAGGTTCTTTGTGATGGAACCAGCCCACCGGGTTCATATTAAGTCCTAGACTTGACACTGGTGTTCACATTCTTCTAGATTAGTTTCAGCCTTTCAACCTTTCTGGTGATATTCGTTCAGTGGGAGAAGATGTCCCCGTCGACTATGGAGGCGCCTGCGGTGACTTCATGAATCTGAAGATGATATGCCGAGTCAGTCTCTCGGATGTGCTCATGGGGGTAGGGCGTGTGTGTGTGTATATATATATATATAGGGAAAATGCATCCTACTACCGGGTGTAGTTACACCCATTTCTCATATACTACCCTGTGGTAGTATATATACTAATTTATCATTTTTAGTGTGTTCATATACTATATCTAAGATACTCCAAAGCGAGTTATGTGAAAAAATTGCATGTGAGCTTATGTTTTTATCATATTTGTGAAATACGTACATGTTTGTACGTAAAAAAAAGTATGCTCAAAATATAATACATACTACCTAAAAAGTAGTATATATACTATCAAAACATGTTTATATACTACATACTACACGAAGATATACTCCAATATGATAGATACTACCTAAAACGTATTAAACAAAAGTGGGAGTAACTACACCCGGTAGTAGGAAAAATTTGTCATATATATATATATATATATATATATATATATATATATATATATATATATATATATATATATATAGGAAAGTCATACAAGACCAACGTTACACCTCATCGAGTAGATGGAAAAAAATCCCTGAAGCTATCTACACCAACGATCTCTTGACACCAAAAACACAAAGAGGTTCTTCAACAGCAATGCCTTCAGGAAGAAAATGACACTCATGCACCCCACCACTGGATCCACCACCAAAGACCAAATTTTAGGTTTTCACCAAGATATTGTTCGAGCATATCCAAGCATTGCTTCAACTAGGCAACAATGGAAAACCTACGCCATTGCCATGTATAGTCAACATGGGACAGACCTAGAGATTTTACCCTGGAGCCTGATACCGGATACTTGAGAAGCTTCGCCAAATCAAAGTCAATCTGTTATCACCACCACATTTCTAAGGTCCCGACAACTACATGCATCGGGCCAGAAATTCCTCCACCGTCGCTGCACAACCATGTCGTCCGTGTCCCTGTTAATTCAAAGCCTATGCACCGGCACCATGTCCTGGACCACTACAACTTTTACCAACCACTGCCAGCACTGCACTATAAAGGACATGTTAGAGTAAACCACATTACGTGTGCGTGTGTGTGTGTCTAGGCATAGTCCGAGTGGTGTATGGGCATAGTCCGGCTATGCATGGGTAGTGTGCATGCGTTGTGTGCGTGTAGTTAGAAGCTAGCATGCACAGAGTTTGTTAGTGGACGTGCATGCGCTGGTTAGTCACAGGCGTTGATCACGGGAGCGTTGGGCGTGGTCCAGCGGCAAGCTCGGACGATGTGCGGCTCTTGCGGAAGGGTAGATGGCTCACGACGAGAGGAGGCCGGGTCTTGAGGAGCTCATGCGTACGTGCGCATGAGGGGCTGTTGGAGTCAGTTGCTTAGCGAGTCGGGTATAAAAGAAGCCCCTGTATATTGCTTGTGGTGAGCCGGTGTTGCAGCGATGTAGCCACTGAAAAGATAAAGAAGATTAGGGCGTGTGTGCGCCCACGGCGGCGTTCGTGCGCCGGCCCGGAATTTCTTGTGTCTTGTGTCTTCTTCTACCTCTAGCCGAGAGTGAGAGAGGGCTGCGGTTCCAACAATTGGTATCGGAGCATCGGGTTCGGAGGAGCTCGCCGGCGATGGCGCTGTTCCGTCGGGCGGCGAGCATGGTGATGCCGCGTGCGTCGGGAGCGTGGCGGCGCGCGCGACTGCGCGCGTGGCGCAGAGGCTGCGGTGGCGGCGTGGCTCGGCGGAGAAGAAGCCAAGCTCCGAGACACGCCGGATCGGCGCGTTGGTCGCGTCGGGCGCGATCATGGCGCTGGCTGGAGGCGTCGCGGGCGTGGCGAACAAGCCGCGGCGACGGGCTCACCGCGTCGAAGCGCGTGTATGGTAGCGCGCCGAGCGAAGCGGCACGCCGGGACCGCGAGAGTGGACCACGTCGGGCGCTGGACCTGGTTGCGCAGATCGCGTGTCGGCGCGCGGGAGCGCTGGCCGGGCGCGGGGCGTGGGGAGGCTTGCGAAGAGGCACGGCGGTCGCGGAGACGAGGAGGTCGCGAAGGACCTGCGTGGTGGCGCAGAGGTCGCGACGGCTCGGGCGACAACCGTGGAAGGTGCGTGACACGTAAGGCGCGGGCGTGGCGGCTGCCATGACGGACGCGAGGCGGCATGCGGTGGCGTCTGGTCTTTGTCGGGCTCGTCGGACGCGTCGGATCTGCTGCTGGACGTCGCGGGACGACCGCGGTCGGGCTCGTCGGGCACGTCGGATGCGTGCGGGACGTGCGGGACGCAGAGGGACGCCAGGCGTGTGTCGCCGGCGGAGAAGGAGCTCGGCGTGTGTCGCCGGAGTCGTGACGGAGAACGGTGCGCCAGGTCGGGTCCACGGGCTGGGTCACGGCCGTGACGACGGCAACGACGCGAGCTGCAACAACTCCGGCGACGGCCAGATAGTGGTTTAGGGGGAGTATGTTAGAGTAAACCACATTACGTGCGCGTGTGTGTGTGTCTAGGCATAGTCCGAGTGGTGTATGGGCATAGTCCGGCTATGCATGGGTAGTGTGCATGCGTTGTGTGCGTGTAGTTAGAAGCTAGCATGCACAGAGTTTGTTAGTGGACGTGCATGCGCTGGTTAGTCACAGGCGTTGATCACGGGAGCGTTGGGCGTGGTCCAGCGGCAAGCTCGGACGATGTGCGGCTCTTGCGGAAGGGTAGATGGCTCACGACGAGAGGAGGCCGGGTCTTGAGGAGCTCATGCGTACGTGCGCATGAGGGGCTGTTGGAGTCAGTTGCTTAGCGAGTCGGGTATAAAAGAAGCCCCTGTATATTGCTTGTGGTGAGCCGGTGTTGCAGCGATGTAGCCACTGAAAAGATAAAGAAGATTAGGGCGTGTGTGCGCCCACGGCGGCGTTCGTGCGCCGGCCCGGAATTTCTTGTGTCTTGTGTCTTCTTCTACCTCTAGCCGAGAGTGAGAGAGGGCTGCGGTTCCAACAGGACAGGGCCCGTGCACTGCTGCTCGCTGCAAACGAAGGAGTTGGCCTTTGCCGGGTTTGAGTGCAGACAAGGTTGGATGCGACCTTTTGCCCTGCACAGATCCATACACTCTAGCCCGATCCGCCGTCGGGATGATCCTACCTCACGCGTCAACAAAATCATGTTGGCAGCCTGCAACCTACTTTTCACGCGACAGACGGGCATGGTTGCACCGCGGCTGGAGGTGAAGCCCGGTAGAGCCTACACCATAGCGAGATGCGGTCAATGGATGGAGTTCTCCTATGCGCCCAACGCTGAAGGCCCGCTGCCACATACCAAGTCAACACCACAGCAGAGGCTGATCTAGCATATGCATTGTCGATTGGCAAGGTGGAAGCTTGTCATAGGAGATGGGGAGGGGAGGGAAAGAGATTGGAAGGGGATGCGCCGCCATCAACACCAAGGACCTCCTGCGACGGCGGTGAGTAGGCTGGGGCAGGGGTGGAGAGCTTTCTAGGTGGCATTGGGGTGGCCTCTGGAGTCACACATGCGAGCAACCCAGGAGGCTAGGTTTTCTTCCCTCAAGTTGAGGCCCTAAAATATTCCTTCTATCCAGATGTCTCTTATTCCTACATGTTGTGTGTTTTTGGTTCTTCTCTCATCATTTTCTCTGTGTGCATGCTCCCACCTATTCCTACCTAATTAACACATCAAATGCATGGAGGAGAAAATATCAATGTGTGTGCATGAATTACTGAACCTTGCTATGTGCTCATGCAGATGTAGTTTGCATACATAGAGATAGCATTATTACTCATGCAAGCGAAGGTTGGTGAAGAATTTACTTATTTGTTCATTATTTTATTTCACACTACATGTCGTTTGTAGAATACATGTGTGCTTCTACATACTGGTTATGGTTTGCTAACAAACTGATTCCTTTTATTTTCTAAAGGTACTATTTGAATCTTTTGACTCAGCTTACACATTTTGTTTTCCGTTATTGTGTGTGCCAAACATATATTTGTTTAGAGCAATGAATATCAATCATTATACTTTGCATCAAGAATAAAAAACCGTCTTACTTATTTTTTTGCGGAAACCATCTTACTTGGTTATCTTTACGACAAAATGGCAACCTTAAAGCCTAATAATAGAATAAAACATCTAAAAAACAGTTATTGCTTACATACAAGTCCAGTATAGTTTTGTCATGGCGGCAGCCCTCACAGGTCGCTCATTGTTGAGTTGTGCTTCTAACTGAAGCCACAGGTTGTGCACAACTACCTATGCACACATTGTAACCAAATTCTTGTCCTTTATTCGATTTGTAAGCTACAACTTATGTCCGTGTTCACGTGTGGGACAACACACCCAGTCTACCTT
Source organism: Aegilops speltoides (assembly GCA_021437245.1). Classification (NCBI taxonomy): domain Eukaryota; kingdom Viridiplantae; phylum Streptophyta; class Magnoliopsida; order Poales; family Poaceae; genus Aegilops; species Aegilops speltoides. The sequence goes on from CM038147.1 coordinate 36,476,767, forward strand.
GATTGTATGGATAAGCTTTTGTTGTCTGCATAGCTACGAAAGATATTGGCTCGGTAGCTAAGCCTTGACGTGGTAGGTAAATTGCATCTCGCTACATGTCCAAACTCGCACTATACTCCTTGGCTAATGTGTCATATTCATAGTTTTGGTAACCTGTATTCAGTGGCAACCTCGTACAATTAGCCAAGCATCTATTTTCCTGTCATAATTATGACTTGAACCACCTATACAAGGAAAATATTGGTGCCATTGTGCCAAGGCAGTGTCTCACTGACGTAATTGAATGGGGACAATAAGGCATAGTTGAACGGATGACAAAGAGAGCACGCGTTTGGCGATAGTGGAACTAGCATGGCGTTAGGTATTTCTATGGATCTCTTAGCTTATGGAGGAATTATGTGGTGATTACAGGAATGCTTGAGAAAGAAATGCATGGAGGAAAAGAGAAACAATTTCCATGCTGCCGTTTGTCTGATCCCAGCCAGGATGATTAGCTTGTTCCATTGCCATTTGTATATATAGTCGGTATGTCGCGGGGCTGGTGGTGGGCTAGGCCTTTATCCCGAGTCCTCACATCCTGTCGCTTAGCCTCACAGTGGGAAGGTAGCTACTGCTTAGAGAAGCGCCAAGGGATCAACCTCAATTGCAACTAATAATAGTCGTTCAAGCTTTGACTATAGCAGTCAATTCCCATGAAGCGGCATGACTTGTGAGGTCTGTAACGATGATGGTGTTTACTGCAGACTGATGTACTCACTGGATAAACATTGTTTCTCTCCTGATGTCTCTCATTCCTATAGGTTGTTTGTCTCGGTTTCAGTTTCGACAGATTCAGCGGTGCACTTGTTATGCTGAGGAAAACAACTGTAGTGAAGGTTAGTTGCTTGGCAATGTAGCTGTAGAAATAATTGTGATCAGGTGGAAACCATATGTTTCAGGATGAGGGTAGGATAGGTCGTGCCTGCGGTGGTATTTATGACATAATTACGACCAAACACCAAAGTTAGATGGGCTAGGGAAATGGCTTTGGCTGCGAAGTACACCGAGACATGCTTTCGGTAGTTACACTAAAAATAGCCTGAAATAGTTTTGGGTTGTGCTTCCACAGCTATTCTAAAATAGCTTTTGTTTCAACCTTAGCTTTTCGAGTCCAAAAACAGCCCCCAAAGGTGAAACAAACAGACATGTATCTATTTAATTGTTCTCTCTCGTTGTGTGTGCTCTCACCTATTCGTATCCTAACATATCAAATAAGTGGAGAAGAAATACCAAAGTGAGTGGATGAATTACTGAACCATGCTTCCGCACATGCGGATGCAGACTTAGATATATAGGAAAGCATTACTTGCACAACTGAAAGTTGGTGGAGAATTTAGTTTTTTGCTCATTGCTTTATTTCATATGATATTTTTTCATTGGTAGTATACTTGTTTACTTTCTACAGATTGGTTTTCACTCATTTATGACTTTAATCCTTTTTTTTGCAATGGTACCTTTTGAATCTTTTGACTCTACACATCTTGTGTTTTCCGTTATTATGTGTGCTAGACATATATTTTTTTAGAGCAGCCAATATTAACCGCATAAGCACAAATAAATTGCCTTACCAAATTATCCCTTCATAAAACAGTAAACTAAAGGCCTAACATAGTAAAACATCTAAAAACCGTTATGTTACTTACATGTGCAAGTCAATATATAATTCTGTAAGTATAACTTTTGTATAGCTCAATGCAAAGTTACAATTAGAAGTATGTTACCCCAAGATGCATTAAACAAATACATAGAGTAAAAGCAGAGGAGAATGAAAAGAAAAATATCCCCGATCCCGATCTCAGCTGCTCCTAATATCCCTGCCAGTGGTCATTCCGAGATTCCCGTAGCAGCTTCTATTCCGTGATGTACTAGTAAAAGGCATGAACCATCTATGTGTATGACCTAATGAGAACATTCTTTTCTTACTAACTTCTAATTTATGGAGAATGAACTTCAATTAACATCACCACTTACGCTACGGGGATACGAAGGTTGGCGATGCATCCTTTTCACAAAATATCTAGAAATTAAATACATATTTGCCACCTCATAAGTTGCTCAAATCCCCCACAAAAATGTGTTTGAGTAGATCATCATATAACGCGACCATTTTTAAGTAAAAGACTGCTTGGTCTTTTTTGTTCACGCAGGAATAGTTGCGAGTTTTATTACATTATAGCTGGCTAATTTTGGAGGCCAAACAGAAGACTACCATTACGGATAAATAATAATGGACATCATCATCCTCTTCTAATATTGTCCTGCAAAAAAAATATCACTATCCAAATACATCTACAGACTCAACAGGAAATTGCTTAGTGTCACACATAAAGGCAATTAGTGCTAAGATATTTTTTTTGCTTTGTTTAATGGATGATGTTAGAAGAAATATACAAGGAGATATCCCATCCTGTAAGCGGCTTATAAATGATGTGGTGCTAGGAAATGATAGTTGAATGAGGGTCAACTGAAAGTTAGAGTTGTGAAGACAGACATTGGAAACAAAAGATTTTAGGCTTAGTAGAACTAAAATTGAGTACATTAGGGGTTATATCTGTACTACTGGGAAAAGGAGGAGGTTAGCCTTGATGGACATGTGGTACCCCAAAACGAGACCTTTAGATATTTAGGGTCAATGCTGCAGAACAACGGTAATAGCAATGACTGTGTGTGCCATCGAATCATAGCCGGATGGATGAAGTGGATGGCGTCAGGATTCTCGTATACTGTATGGCAAGATACAAGAAAAAAAGCTAAAAGGGAAATTCTGAAGGACGACATTCGACCTGCGCCTGTTGTATGACGCATAATGTTAGCTAAGTAAACAATGACCTGTCCAACAGCTAGCTGTACCGCAGACGTGCGTGCTGAAAGGATCGTGTTCGGAAGTTATATGTGATATAGTTGGAGTAGCACCAATTGAATAGAGACTTGTCCAACATTCTTGTTGGAGATGGTTTGGGCATATACAACACAAGCATCCAGAAGCGTCAGTGCACAGTGAAAGGATAAAAGCGTGAACAGAGTTTGGCGTAGACCAAACTTGACAAGAGGGGAGTCCCTAAGGAGAGCCTTGAAGGACTAGAATATCTCCAAAGAACTAGCCATGGGTAGAATGCATGGAAGTTAGCTATCGACTTGTAACAACCGTGACTACATTCGAGATCATATGGGTTTCAAGTTTAGCCTACCCTAGCTTATTTGCAACTGACAGGCTTTCACAAGGTTTACATTTTTTTTGAAGTGATTTCTACTTCTTGGTTTTTTTTTGAATTCACAAACATTTCTAAGTTCATGTCAATTTTCAACTTCATGAAAGTTCTTCAAATTCACAAACATTTTTCAAATTCGTGAGATTTTTTTGAGTTCGCAAACTTTTTTAAATGCACCAAAAAATTCATGAATATTTTTTGAATTCATGTTTTTTCATTTGATATTTTTTAAGAATTAATGAATCTTTTTAAGGGGACTTCTATGCGTTGGCCGAGAGATCTTTTTAAAAGATCCGCTGCTTCGCGGTTCGTTGGATCTAACACAATCTAGCGCTAAGCGTCTTCCTCTAATTTGCAATAGAGGTGTCGTTGCAGAAACATTTGCAACAACTGTTGTATTGCGGATTTTTTTTGCAACATAGGTTGTGTTGCTTTTTTTGCAACAGAGTTCTTATTGTAATTTTTCTGCATGCAGCAATGATCTTGTTGCAGTTTTTTTTTTGCAAAAGTGAGGATGTTGTAAAAGCTTATGTAAGTTGACGTGGTCGTTCGTGGCCATGGTTTGCAACATCGTTGTTACTAAAAGATAAGGTAAGGGAGTAGTGGTTGGTAAAGGAAATAACAAACATGTGTGAACGAGCATGGGGATGCTCACCCCTATGAACGCACATACGCACACCCCACCCCTATGAGCACCTCTGAAAGACTGAGCCGGCATATCATCTTGAAATTTACGAAGTCACCGTAGGCACCTCGTCGTCGACGGGAACGTCTCCTCCCACTGAATGTGTATAGCTGGAAATCATGAAATAAATCCAGAAATAAATGCGAGCACCAGGATTAGATCCCTGGTGGGCTGGGGATACCATAGTTGCTCTAACCATCCAATCACAGGTTGGTTCGCTGTGGAGTCGTTATTTGACACGACATTTTTTTTGCTGGTACTTGTAGAATACCTGCGTACTTCTACAGACTTCTTTCGGTTTGCTTGCAACTTTGACTTTTTTTTTTGCAAAGGCACAATTTGAATCTTTTGACTCAGATCGCACATTTTGTTTTGGGTTATCATGTGTGCCAGACATATAACTTTTTAGAGCCATGAATATTATTCATTATAATTTGCATAAAAAAATCATCTTGCTCGGTTATCTTTACATAGATATGGCAACCTAAACACCTAATATAATAGAAGTTCTAACAAACAACAATTTCTTACATATAAAAGTCCATATATAATTTTCTTGTGGCGGTAGCCCTCACAGTTGGCTTGTAGACAAGGACGACACCGTGACAGCTGAGCGGTTGTTTGTGCCAGATGTGATGATCCCTGATCCAGAGCTAACAATCATGGGTGGGGGTGTCTCGGTTACCGGCTTCATGTGGGTCGCCGTTTTTGGTGTTGGGTACGGGGAGATTGCAAACGATGGGTAGTGGAAGGCTAGGTAACGCACCGCACCGGGTGCACCGGAGTCGATCTCAGCAATGATCTAATAGGTGATCACGGGAGAGGCATAGTTTTTTTTAAACAGGACATCACTGATGGTTGTTCCGGAAATAACCAAAATGATGACCTCTGCTGTTCTCTAAGTAACTAGCCGGGTGACCAGCACATTTGCGGGGCTAGACATGCATTTATCCATTTATTTGCTGGGGGTATTTTTCTTCATATATTCTTAAATTTTATTTGTCACCGGATCCCAATTTGCACTAAAAGAAAAAATGTGCTTGTGAGAAAAACATGATTAAACTTTGGTACAAATATTTCCATCATTTCATAAACTTGTTGGTAATGATTTTGATGTGCGGCAACAAAATAATAGAACAATCAGGGTACGTGGATTTGTTACTAATCTCTAGCTTTCACCGCTCTTTATTTTCTCATCCGACATCAATTATCATTGCACTAGACATGTTTTCAGAATTTTTCTCTGAGAAAATCCAATTATTGATGACTCGTTCCTGCATTTAGTTATCTATTCCAACACATACTCTATTGCACTTGAGTTCTTAATTTGACAATATCATATATATGATACCATTTCTTCGCATCTTAATGCAACTTTCTATGCCTATTTCAATTCTTTTTTAGTGAAAAGACCATCGGCCCGACTTTAAATTAATGAAGCCATCAACCGGCAAGGAAGGGCACAATGGTGTTGTAATGAAAAGATACAAGCTTCATAGCAAGCTGAAAAATAATAGCAAGGAGCAATCAGATAGAACTACTACCCATAGCAGAGGGAATAATCGCGCGCCCTAACAAATGAAGCATGTTGAGAAAACCGAAGACTTCTCGCAGACTGGGTTGGCATCTGAAGAAACCGGAGAGGAAGCACCAGACGGAATGAAGCAGCGAACATGCCGCCACTGAATGAGCACAAGCCAAGCCGCTAAGTCAACCTAGCCACGGTCTTGCCGCCAGAGGGAGACCACTATCTCCCATCGCCCAAACAGGGCACCGTAGGCCGGTCGGCAGCCCGCGGAGTGACCTAACAGGGAGCCACAAAGGATAACAGGCATACGCCTTCACCACAAACACATCCGACGACCCCAAAGGAGATCCCCATCCGCCACCGATGACCGCCACCGCAGAACAGGCCCACAACCCCACGCACCCTAGGCACCGCCTCCAGGCAGGTACATGACGCCTTAGCGCCGCCAACGCCTGGCCAGACATGGCCTAGGCTTTCGCCCAGGGAATTGGGGGAGGAGGTGGTGTGGGAGGAGGGAGATCGAACATCCCCTCAGGAGGGAAGACGGTGCATGAGCGTCACCGTTGACGACGAGGCGACGCAGGGTTTCCCCCTTCCCTAACCTCCAAGCACAACGCCCTCGAATCCTTTCTGCACCGGCGACCAAGAGGAGGCCGAGGGTAGAGACGACCAGAATAGGGGAAGCCTATGGAGGATCGCCGAGATCCAGATCTGGCACGACCGCCAGAGCAGGCCTCGCCACAAGAAGCATCCGCCGCCCTAGCGCCACCCACGCGGCCTCTAGGGACGGGCAACACCAGCAACACCACCCACCGACGAGGTCGACACCGCCATCCAGTTCAGGGCCGCTGGCATGACTTCCGACGCTCCTTGCCCTGACGCAAGACAGCAGGACCTCGCCACCACCTTCACCGGCGGACGCACAACAGCGCCGGCGTGCGCCTCGGGTGGCGGCGGGGAGAGGATGGGGCTAGGCCCGTCGACCGCACAGGGCCCCAAAATTTTGGGGGCCCCAAGTCCAGCAAGTTATATGTGTACATATCTATATCTATACCAATATAAAAAGACACAAATGGGGCAGATCCAATTAATCCCGACTATCGAATCATGTCAATCAAACGACCTAGACTGCTTCAATGACGAACGCTCAACACATTTAGCGTGCAGTTAATTTCATGCCAAATATAGTGCTAATTATATAATAATACTCAAATAATATCCTACTTAATATACGCATGCACTTAATATACTACCAAATTAATGTGCATTGCACGTACACATTGACTAGCATGTGAAAAGAAGAAGGCCAAGTAAAAAACTCACCTCAGCCAGCCCATTCTAGCACCCACGCACGCAGCCCCTGCAGCACGCCAGTTCGTTTCCCTAACTCCCGTCTCCCAATTAGGATTATAGCATCAGAAATCCCGATAATTTCTATAAAAAAAATCAGAATCCCGATCACACATACATGAAAAGGCAACAGGGCGGCGACGGCGGTAGTATCAAGCAAGGCGACGATGGCAGAAGGAAGACACAAGGTCAAACTAGGACGTGCGTACGCGGCAGCCGACCGGCCAGGCGGCCACGCCCCACGGCGCATCATCCTGCCAAACGTAAGTCCTTGTAGAGAAACCCCTAATTTATTTTGCTAGTGTAGGCCACCTTTTTTTATTAAAATGAAAATCTCAAAATCTTACATCTAGGTGAAGTCCTTTTACATTTTCTTAGCTACAAAAGGGGCTATAGTTCATATAGTTTGAATTGATTCAGATTAAGTTTTGATTTATTAAACATAAAGACTCGTGCATCCCGGAAGGAAGTATGATTCCCGTGCTTCAAAGGTGGTTCCATTCCTTACTATTTTATACCATTAGTATTTGATATATTTTCCAGATATTGTACCAAATAAGTCATATTTGAAGTTATATAATTAAGTGAGACTATGATTTACTTACGTTAGTCAAGGGGGGTTGGGAATCCAAGACCTTGAGATTAAAAACATTGCTCTTCTCAGCAAGTGGGTTTACAAACTACTCGCTGAGAATGGAGTATGGTAGGAAATTATTCGCAACAAGTATGTGGGATCCAATGCCATTTCTCAAGTTCATTGGAAACCTGGGGATCGCATTTCTGGAGTGGTGTGATGAAGGCCAAGGAATTCTTTTTCCAATTTGGGACCTCCTCAGTCAGGGACGGTTCTCAGGTTCGATTCTGGGAAGATATCTGGCTAGGGAATAACCCACTAATGGTGCAATATCCGAGCTTGTATAGGATTGTTAGACATAAATTCGTCACAATCAAACAAGTTTTAGGACAAGAAAATCCTGATATTTCTTTCCGTAGGGACCTTTTTGGCCCTCGCCTGGCAGCATGGAATGAATTACTCACTCGCCTGAAGGACATTCAACTGTCAGGTGAGCCGGACATTTTTCGATGGAACTTGCATCAGAATGGCAAATTTTCAGTCAAATCCATGTATGATGCAATGGTTCATTGTGATGTTCCAGTTGATAACAGGAAATTGTGGAAGCTCAAAATCCCTCTAAGATTGAAGATTTTCCTCTGGTTTCTTAACAGAGGAGTCATCCTAACTAGAGACAATCTGGCACGACGAAACTGGCATGGTTCCAAGACATGTGTCTTTTGCCAACATGACGAGTCTTTTAAACACTTATTTTTTGAGTGCAAGTTCGCTCGGGTAGTTTGGGCCATAGTTCAAGTAGCTTCGAATCTATACCCACCACGTAGTGCACGGAACATGTTCGGCAACTGGTTGCGGGGTATTGATAAACAATTTTCTGCACATATTCTTGTGGGAGCAGCGGCCTTATGCTGGGCACTGTGGCTTACTAGGAATGATGTGATTTTTAATAACAAATGTGTCTCATCTTCTATATAGGTTATTCATGTGTGTACACGATGGCTCCGTACTTGGTCTATCCTGCAGAGGCCGGAGGACAGAGACCTTTTTATGATGGCGTCTACACGGCTGGAGCATTCGGCCAGGGAGGTTTTCTACCCCCATGGATGGCGGTGTGACCTACGGATAGGATCTGCCACTCCTTAGGCTGGACATGTTTTTTTGATTGGCATTGTATCGAATTATTTTTTGCTTTTAGGGTACTCTGGACTTTTTTGGCTGTGTGCATCTAGCTATGCAGAGGCCGGGCTTTCTTTCGATGCGATTGTATCACCTCGATATATCTATTCAATGAAATGTCCTTTATCAAAAAAAAAGTTCTTCAATTTTATGATTTATTACAAAAAAATTAGGCCCCTATTTTGATATTCGCCCCGGGCCCTCAAATTTTTGCAGACGGCCCTGGAGGGGGTGGAATAGAAAGGTGGCCTATGTGTTACTCCCTCCGTCCCAAAATAAGTGTCTTGAGCTTAGTACAAATTTGTATTAGAGCTAGTACAAAGTTGAGACACTTATTTTGAGACGGGGGAATACGATTTAGTCTTTGTATGGAGTAGTATATTTTGCTGTACATTGACAGATTTATGCAAAATATTTATTTCCCTGCCGACTCCATGATTCTTTAATTATTTAAATCATATCAGGGATTTGGTCTGTTACAATCTGTAAAATACAGTCTGGAGGTGAAATAGGCCAACCCGGAAACTCAGAGCTAATCCCCTCCCTAGCTAGCCTATGAGCGGCAGCATTAGCTTATGAGAGACTGTCCCACATGGCTTTGGAGTTGAAGGAAGCCATGGCAGGTGTGGTGCCGAGAAGAGAAAGGAGTGAAGGAGATTGGATGCGGCTGTTGCCAAGCCTAGCATTTAAATAGCGGGCAGATGGCAGGCCAAGCGGCGCGGGGGTTAATGGTGGCCGACAGATAGACGGACGGGTGGCGTTTCCAGGCGGGCGTCATATAGTAGGTCCCTTGACAACCGCACATGTTTAATGGAGGGATGTAGACGGATGGGTTGCCATTTGAACACGGACAAGGCGGGTGCACTGGAAGCGACGCAGTCGGCTCTCTCGGCCAGCACGCCGCTTCAATGCCTGCTCCAGTGAGAGGTCACGTCCGCTCTGGACGCTTACCTGGTCCAGCTATGCGATGAGCACTTCAGGCAAGAAAGGGTGCGCCGAAGTGAGAGAGTTTTGGTTGGGCCAGGGTTGTCGGATGCATGGGTGGCAGCGATCCGGACACCTGTAAATTCCCCCGGTATACTTTCGATTTACGGAAAAAATGACATGTGTACCAGCCCGCAGATGGGTATAGGACATTGTTGGCAAAACACGTCCAGACTACACGGTCTAGACGGATGCTGACAGTTTTAGTATCCGCCTTGGAAATGCCCTTACCCGGCAACGTAAAGTCTAGACACGCTGCCGGCCAACACGTCATGCCACGGCCACGTCGGACCCATCATGAGTGTGTCGCCGGTGAAAGCTTTGGCTCGGCTCTCCTGGCGGGGGAGGAAGCTGCAGGACGACCGGGCTAGAGCAGGCAAACAAGTAGAATCGCAGTCGCGGTTCGCGCCCTTGTTCGATTGGATCGGCTGCTTCGAGACCGTCACGTGGGATCAGTAAGTCGCTGGACGCTCACCTGATCCAGCTATGCGATTGCAATTGTTGTTTCATTCTTCGCTTGACGAACCTATCTTGTTTATGATCGGCGCGTTCCTTCGTGGCCCACTTTCTTGCCGAGGCCACGTGCTGTACAGAGTTAAATGTAGCATATACAAGTGTGATCGAACCATAGCTCTCTTCCAAAATTTGAGCTAATCATGTCCACATGGAGGCATAGAGATCATTCTGGAAGGTTTTCAATTCCGGTAACAGAAAAGGTAAATAAAAGAAAAAGAAATAGAAAAAACAAGAAAAAAGGGTTCAGAGAGCATTCTGGAAGGTTTTCAATTCCGGTAAAACTGAACAGGAACTTGCTAGAAGGATCCGAAACCGAACGAACAAATAGGTAAATGGGCCAGCCCAGTTTGCTCGATCCTTATGCTTGCCGTTGACATTTCGACGCAATGAGGGTCATATAGGGATTTTCAAGAATTGTGGCTACTCAGGAATAGAAGATATCAGCCTGACCAGGACAACAGGGGAAGCAAGGCGGTCCGCCGGCAGGAACAGAGCAGCAGCCGGGCAAGGGGAAATCGCCGCCGCCATCGCTGCCGCCGCTGCGTTTCACGCCTGATTTCGATGGGAGTGACTGCTTCAAGACCATAGTCTGCCATTGATTGGTGAATCACGAGCTGCTCCTGGTCTATCCGGGCGTGTGACAACTAATTCTTTCTTCCTTTGATGGCCGGTGTGATCATTTGTAAATCCATTGTTGACTCGTTCTTCTAACTGAAGCCACAGCTTGTGGTACCCATAAATATTGTTTCTCCTGATGTTTCTAATTCCTACTTGTTTATTGCGTCTTTTTGTTTCTTCTCTTGCCATTTTCTCTGTGTGCTCTCTTGGACCTATTCATGCCTTAAAATGTCAAATGAATGAAGGAGAAAATTTCAATGTGTGTGGATATATATGTGCCCATGCAGATGCAGGCTTGCATATATATAGAGAAAACATTATTGCTCATACAAGCGAAGGTTGGTGAAGAGTTTACTTATTTGTTCATTGTTTTATTTCACACTACAATTTCCATTCGTAGAATATACGTAGTACAATGCTACCAACTGGTTTTGGTTAGCTTGCAACATGATTTTTTTTTTTTTTGCAAAGATACTATTTGAATCTTTTGACTCAGCTTGCACATTGTGTTTCTCTTTATTGTGTGCGCCAGACATATAATTTTTTTAGGGCCATGAATATTATTCATTATACTTTGCATAAAAGATAAAAAATCATCCTACTCGGTTATCTTTACATCGAAATGACAACCTAAACCCCTAATATAATAAAACTTCTAACAAACAATAATCCTTACATATAAAAGTTCATTTATAGTTTTCTCATGGCGGCAACCCTCACAGGTGACTTGTAGGCCACCGTGATAGATGAGCGGTTGTTCATGTCGGACGTGATGATCCCCGATCCAGAGTTGACCAGCATGGGCGGTAGGATTGCCAGCTTCATGTGGTCGCCGTTGTTGCTCTTGGATATGGAGAGACTGCAACCGGTGGGTAGTGATAGGCTAGGGGATTGGGCTTAGGGCATCTCCAGCCGTCGGCCCCCTAGGAGGCACCCTAAAATCGCAGTTCGGGGGCGAGCCGCCCAAAAACCAGGCCTGGGGGCGAGTTGCGCCCCAGTCGCCGGCTCCAAAGCCGCCCCAGGCGCGTCAAATTGTTTTAAAAAAAAAGGAAACGTTCGGCGACTTTGTTTAAAACACGGCTAAATTCATCCAAACTTCGGCGAGTTCATCCATATTTAAAATATTTTACATAAAAAAAACGCTACTAGGCCCGCCGTAGCCTCGCCGCTCCTCGCCGCCCGCCGCCCTTGAAGCTCCACATGCCGAGGCGGCTGTAGAACTGCATGTAGTCGCGCTGGGTTGGCGTGGCGGGTTGGACGGTCCGGCGTCATCGTCCTCCTCGCTGTCAAGATCACCACGCCGTGCTCATCCTCGCGCCCACACCTGCGGGCGGCTATCTCCTCCAGGGCTCGGCGCTACCGGACCATCTCGTCACGGAGGTAGTCGTCCCGCGCCCATTTTAGGGCCTCCTCATCAGAGAAGCCGCGCCGGGCTATGGCCTCATACTCCGCGGGGAGGCCGGGCTCCGGCTTCAGCCTGACGAGGACGAGGCGTCTAGAGGCGGGGGAGGGGTCGGCGATGTGGACGCCGGAGCTGCGGGTGCGCTGGCTGACCGACGTGTCCTGGGGATCCGGCTTGACGGGGGGGGAGGCTGGGGGAGCCGGTCAAGCGGCCAGACAAGGAGGAGGACGCCCCCTGCCTCGGCGTCCAGGAGCTTCCACGCCGGCGAGAGAAGGACGGAGGTGCGGGGTACTCCAGCCTGGGCGTGTTGCCGCCCTCGATGTACTCGAGGACGGCCTCCAGCGTGCGGCCGGGCACGCCCCAACATCGATGACGCCCTTCAGAGTTGAGCCTCCCAGAGGGCACGATGCCGTTGGTGGCCTCGAGCTGCTCGGCGTGGCGGCGACGGAAGTACGGCTCCCACAGCGGGCAGTCGGGGACGTACCGTGGCCCTTCCCTCGCCGCCTGCGGCAGAGAGGAGCGGATGCGCGCGATCTCCGCGTGCCGCGCCGCTCCGGTGGGCAGTGGTGGCACCGGGACCCCACCGGCGCTGATCCTCGACGCTCCGGGCACCCGCATGTCTGGCGGGGGCGGGTACTCGGCCTCAAAGAGGAGCCGAGCTTCGTCCTCGTGAAGGTGGCGGCGGCCGAAGTCGTTCGCGGCCGCGCCGTCACCTGGGAAACACTCGGCCATGGCTATGGAGACGGCAAGGGGAGAGGGAGCAACGGGCGAGGAGCGGCGGTGCACTGCATGTGCGGTCACCGGCGCGCCGGGGCGTCTTATATAGGTGGAGGCGCCACGCGTACGCGTGGCCACCGTGCGTACGCGTGGCGGCCGAGGGACGCGCGTCGTCCGGTCTTCACTGCGCCGCCCGTGAGGCATCAATGGAGGCTGACCGGCGCGGCAGTGCGCGGCATCTTTGGCATTGATTCGCCGCGGGAACCGAGGAGATGAGGACGACGAAGCGGCGAGAAGAGTCGAGTCGCTGCCAAGGAGGGCCCGCCGGTTTTCGCGCCAAAAACATTTCGACCGGCGCCCCCAAGCGCCCCTCAGCGCGCCGGGTTTGTCCTGGGTCCGCCGGCGCCAAATTCGGTCCGAGCCGGCGAAAAATGGGCCTTTGAAAACGCGACTAGGCCGTTTTTCAGCGCCGGCACGAAAAAGTCGCCTGGGAAGGCCGTTCTATGGGCGGGGCTGGAGATGCTCTTAGAGCAGCCAAAGCTCCGGCAACCAAATGCGCCGCACCGAGTGCATCAGGTGTGCTCCCGGTAATGGCCCCATAGGTGGTCACAGGGGAGGCATAGTTTAAAAAATGGGACCGGACCGGTGATTGTATCGATCGAACGCACGGGCAGGCCGCCTGATCACTGTCCGGTCACGATTTTTTGGCCCAAACGGGCCTCTCAAACGGCCCTCAAACGCCCGGGCTGACCGGCACCCCCATATCCAGCCCAAAAATGGGGCGGATATGGGGGCGGCCGGGCACGCCCGCACGTCGTACCCGACACCCCGACCCCATCCCAAATTGCACCAAACCCACCAAACCCTTCCTCCTCCTCCTGCCGCCCTCCAACCATTCCCTCGCCGACCTCCACCCTTGCTCCCAGTCCTCACCTCCGGTACCGATCCACCGCCGGAGATGTCGTCCAGCCCGACCCACACCGCCATGACGGAGGCACAGTCCGCCTCGTCTGTGGGAGGCGTCGTGTCGTCGAGGACGACTTGCAAGGCGGAGAACATCGCCCGCAAGTTACGGCGATACCAGCAGCGAGAAAGGAAGGCAGCGGTGGTGTCGCAGGGTGGTTCGGACATGGTGGAGGAGCTATCTCCTTCGTTGTACCCGGATCCCCGTACCCCTTCCGTCCGAGCGCGCGGATTACGCTATCCGCTCCCTTTGGGACACAGGATGATCCGAGCGCCGGCTGGGCCATTCCCGAGAGCTTTACGTTCATGAAGATGCTGGCGGTCGATGTTTTTGACTCGCCGCAGCCTGTTCGAGCGCGGATGAGCGCGGGCTCCAGCAGTGATCGGGCTGCCCTCAACATGTTCGACGGAATGACCGAACAAGAGTCGGTATGTTTTCTTTACTCTTGTCCGATCATATTTTAGCATAGACCACTAGTTCATTTGCTCATGGTGAATGCTTGCAAATTTGAATCATGTAGGAAGCGTTCTTGTCCAACATGAGCAATGACAATGAAGAACCGACCGGAATGGAGTATAATTGGAGGCCATCACCGCATTTGAAGTTGGGACAACACCCTGATCCCAATCCGAGCAAGAAGAAGAAGACCAAGACATCGAAGGCAAGAGGTCCGGCATTCTCAAGATTTGAGGACATCTTGTTGGTCAAAACTTGGTTGGCCACAACGATGGATCTAATATGCGGCACCGAGGTAAAGGGGAACACCTATTGAACAAAGATTTGGAAGGAGTACCACGAGCAAGAGGAGTATGTGGAGCCGCATAATATCGTAACCACTCACAATGTTGCATCTCTCCAACATCGATGGGGGATTATTCAAGGGGAAGTGAACAAGTAAGTCGTCTACTACTCACAAGTGACCAAACTTGCTCAAAGTGGGATGGGAGTCGCAACTCACGTAAGCTCGATTGCCTCATCTTGTCGTCCATTGCATATGCTTCTTGTGTTTGCATTCTCGCCCTCATACACATATGTTGTTCGCTAGACAGTGGTGGCGGCCACTTTGTATCACGAGGTGGAGAAGAAGCCATTTTATTTTAGCCATTGTTGGGTCATTGAGGGAGTCATGGACTAGGGGGTGTCCGGATAGCCGAACTATCATCATCGGCCGGACTCCAAGATTATGAAGATACAAGATTGAAGACTTCGTCCCGTGTCCGGATGGGACTTTCCTTGGCGTGGAAGGCAAGCTTGGCAATACAGATATGTACATTTCCTACAATTGTAACCGACTCTGTGTAACCCTAGCCCTCTCTGGTGTCTATATAAATCGGAGGGTTTTAGTCCGTAGGACGAAAAACCATTACAATAATCATACCATAGGCTAGCTTCTAGGGTTTAGCCTCCTTGATCTCGTGGTAGATCCACTCTTGTACCACCCATATCATCAATATCAATCAAGCAGGAGTAGGGTTTTACCTCCATCGAGAGGGCCCGAACCTGGGTAAAACCATCGTGTCCCTTGTCTCCTGTTACCATCCGCCTAGACGCAGAGTTTGGGACCCCCTACCCGAGATCCGCCGGTTTTGACACTGACATTGGTGCTTTCATTGAGAGTTCCTCTATGTCGTCACCGTTAGGCTCGATGGCTCCTTCAATCATCAACAACCACGCAGTCCAGGGTGAGACTTTTCTCCCCGGACAGATCTTCGTGTTCGGCGGCTTTGCTGCATCATGGCCAATTAAGCAGCCATCTGGAGCAGATCGAAAGCTACGCCCCAGGCTGTCAGGCCAGATTTGGAAGCCTAAACTTCACGGCCCACATCCGCGGAGACTTGATCTTCGATGGATTCGAGCCACAGCCGAGCGCGCCGCACTATCACGATGGGCATGATTTAGCTCTGCCGCCGGACAGTGCCCTGGAGGCCGCACACGAGTCCGCTCCTAGTTCGAAGCAGACCGCCCAGATCGAGGACAGGTGGCTGGACACCGCCTCGGGAGCTGCAATCTCTACGGCGATGGAGCCGAATACTGACCTTGTCCCTTGTAAAGCTCGTGACTCTGAGGTGCCGGACTCCTCGCCGGACTCCGAACCTCCCGCGCCCCTACCAATCGAATCCAATTGGGCGCCGATCATGGAGTTCACCGCCGCGGACATCTTTCAGCACTGACCCTTTGGCAACATCCTGAATTCTCTAAAACATCTCTCGTTATCAGGAGAGCCCTGGCCGGACTACGGTCAGGACGGTTGGGATGCGGACGACGAAGAAATTCGAAACCCACCCACCACCCACTTTGTAGCCACTGTCGATGATCTAACCTACATGCTAGACTACGACTCCGAAGACATCGACGGTATGGACGACGATGCCGGAGACGACCAAAAACCAGCGCCTACGGAGCACTGGAAGACCACCTCGTCATACGACATATACATGGTGGACATCCCAAAGGATGGGAACGGCGAAGAAGCAGTGGAGGCAGATTCCCTTAAGAAACAGCCCAAGCGCCGACGTCAGCGGCACCGCTCTAAATCCCGCCACAGCAAGAATGGAGATTCCGACACCGGAGATAATAGCACCCCAGAAAGTGCCGAAGACAACCCCCTCCAGCAAGATTCAGCGCAGGAGGACGGAGAAGCCAGCCCTAACGAGAGAGCGGCAGACGAAGAGGTCGAGGACGATAATTACATGCCTCCCTCCGGAGACGAGGCAAGCCTCAACGACGACGAATTTGTCGTGCCCGAGGATCCCGTTGAACAAGAGCATTTTAAACGCAGGCTTATGGCCACGGCAAACAGCCTAAAGAAAATGCAGCAATAGCTCAGAGCTGATCAAGACCTGCTGGCCGACAGATGGACCGAAGTCCTCGCGGCCGAAGAGCATGAACTCGAACGCCCCTCCAAAAGCTACCCAAAACGCAAATTGCTCCCCCAATTAGAGGAGGAGGAGTATAAACCCTCATCACCAGCGCACAATACGGCAGACCGACCACCTCGTGGCCGCGACAGAGAGGCATCTAGGCCCTCCACCAGAACCGTACCCCGGCACCGCTCGAAAAGTGCGAAGCCACGGGGGAATGCACCGGACTTGCGAGACATATTGGAGGACAAGGCAAGACAATCAAGATCAATCTACGGATCACGCGGGCGCCCCATGATGCGCGACGACTACCGTCGCGCCGGATACAAAGAACCGGTCGGGCGAACACGAGAGACAAAGCTCTCTTGAGCTACGTCGCGATATTGCGCAGTATAGAGGCGCCGCACACCCACTATGCTTCGCAGATTAAGTAATGGATCATCAAATCCCTGAAGGGTTTAAACCCGTGAACATTGAATCCTACGATGGCACAACAGACCCCACGGTTTGGATCGAAGACTATCTCCTTCATATGGCCCGCGGTGACGATCTCCACGCTATAAAATATCTCCCACTCAAGCTTAAAGGACCAGCTCGGCATTGGCTTAACAGCTTGCTAGCAGAGTCAATTGGGTGTTGGGAGGACCTGGAAGCCGCATTCCTCACTACTAGGAAAAGGCATGCTAGTGGCGCACCAGTTTTGGCTTCTAATGGCGCATGGCTGGTGCGCCACTAGCATCACGCCATTAGAATTTTTTTCTAATGGCGCACCACATGTGCGCCATTAGAATCTGGTATTCTAATGGCGCACCAGGCAGTGCGCCATTAGTACTGCCCACAGTGCGCCACTATTATCTGCTATACTTATAGCGCAACACATGGTAGTGCGCCATTAGTAACAACTTTTTTAATTCTTTTCTTCTTAATCTCAGGTCACTATTTCACATATGAGATATTCAACACATATATCTATACAACAAGCATCCATATAGCAATCATATCCAACACACAAGTTTCATCATATATACATACATAGCCAACACATAGTTCAAATCGTTACAAAAGTTTCACATTGTTCATCCAACACCGTTATCCATCAATTCACAAAAGTTTCACATTGATACAAAATAAAAACACAAATGGAAAAGAAGCACTCCATCCACGCAAGCTTCCGTCAATTAAATCAAATCTGCAAAATGATAAACAAGAAGTTAGAAGAAGAAAAGAAGAAGACTAGAAGAATACTAGAAGAGGAAGAACACTAGAAGAAGAATAAGAAGAGTTTTGGAAAAGAAGAAGAATAAGAAGAAGACTATAAGCTTATTATGTAAACTTGATCATTTTGTGCTAACATAAGTTATTTTGGAGCTAACCTATAGGAAACTAAGCATATAAGGTCTAAGTTAGTATATTAGAGCCAACTTAGGTAAAATGAAGCTAACCTATGTCATTTTGGAAAAGAAGAAGATTAAGAAAAAGACTATAAGCTTATTATGTAAACTTGATCATTTTGTGCTAACATAAGTTATTTTGGAGCTAACCTATAGGAAACTAAGCATATAAGCTCTAAGTTAGTATATTAGAGCCAACTTAGGTAAAATGAAGCTAACCTATAGGAAACTAAGCATATTAGAGATAGCATAGGTAACTAAGTATATATATATATATATATATATATATATCATTTTGGATAGCTAACCTATAGGAGATCGACATACACGACAAAGTAGGCAGTTCTTCTCCTTCTTCTCCTTCATCTCCTCTGATCGCCTAGAGCGGCGAGGCGGTGGAGGCAGTGGAGGTAGTGGGATGTAGTTTTCTACCACAATTGGCGTGGTCATGTCGCCCACCTGTGGGATCGCCAGGCGCCACCACCGGTGCGTGGTCATTGTCGAGCACCACCACCATCGCGAGGCCACCTTCAGCACGACCATCGCTAGGTCATCCTCAGCCACCTCCATCTCTTGCCCATGGTCACCACCACCATCTCTTGCCCTTGGTCAGCCACCACCAGCGCTAGGTCATCCTCACCGATGCCCATCGTCATGCAGCTCCTCATCCTCACTCGATCCTCTTCTCCCGCACTCCAGTCCGGATCATCCTTCTTGTTGTCCATGCTTGGTGCGAATCGCTCTTGCTTCGCTTCTGACCCAGAATCATTCTTGCTTCGCTACAGCCATAGTCGCTTTGCTTTGGCTGTAGCGATGTCGCTGCTGCTGCTCCTACCTGTCCAAAATGCAACAATGACCGTTAACAATCGATGTGAGACAAAGCCAAATGTAGAGGAATAAGAAGAGGCAGAACGTACCGGCATCATCATCGGCAGCGTGGCGCATGCGGCACATAGTCTTGTTGTACACCTTCACGATGAGCATGTTGGCGTCGTCGTCATACCTGAAGACAAGGAAGTACCCCAGCTGCAGGTCGTAGGCACGGTAGAACTTCTCTCACCCACGAGACAAGTACATGTGGCCCTTCTTGATCGCCAACTGCACATCCCACTGCCTGCGAAACCCGCTGCCGGCCTGTCGCAGCTTCACATTATTTGGCGGATCTTCACCCATCAGCATGTTCATAAAACTGTCAGGCAGCCTCTGCAAACAACAAATATCATAATGAGATGGGTGAAGGGGAGATCTCTCGTTTTATATACCAGCGTCATGGATGATACTGAAGCCTCAAGTATGATAGTGAAGAACTCGGAAGCATCCAACTCGTACTGCGGTGTCGCAGATCGGCGGTGGCTGCTTCCCGCCATCTCTGATAAGCAGCAGAAGAGACCAATTAGTACCCTTACAACAGATCATAAAACATGCATTAGTCGCAAGTACCCCATATGTCCTATTTTTAGCAAAGTCATGCTAAAATTCACGGAAAATTTCAGCATGACCTTTTGCTGAAAATAGGACATATGGAGTGCCCGAATTTGCCGGAACGGAAGTTAATCGACATTCCGGCAAACTCAAGGGCCTCTCGGGGTACCTGCAAATTCATCACGACACAATGGTCGGAGACAAAACCCAACAAACTAGCAAGTCTTTCTCAATGTGATCACAAGTAATTCAGAGGCATCACAATAAAGCAACACCCTGCACTAGCCTAAAAACAAGTGAAGTTTCACCCATATAAGAACAACTTTATAAAATCAAAGAAGTTGCTAAATTTTTTGTATCCTTCATACACACTGGAGTACAATGCTTTATAATGTTCCATCATCATTATAGAAATCCAAGACCATGTGTTCCATCATCATCATCATTACAGAAATCCAAGAATCATCATGCTTTTTAACAGTTTTCAGTTTGGACAGAATACTGAAAACTACAGTTTGGACAGAATTCCTAACACTTTGGTCTTCTAGTTACAAAACAAAACTGACATAATTCTAGATGCCATAACTGATTTTTTTGATAGTAGCTCAAGTTTTTGACAGTAGCTCCTAACAGTAGCTCCTAACTGAATTTTCTGCTTAAAGGGAAGGCTGACTTAAGTGGCAAGATTATACAATTTGCGTAACGTAACAATATATGCATCTTAATATAACACCATCTCCTAACATAAATAGTATCCCAGGTTTCCATCTTAATACCACAAAGAATTACATAAAAAAAGCATGAATTAGTTAACACCGTAAACAAAGCTACTATTTTTGCTAGCAAGCAAGCAAGTATATAAACAGCTCAAGCAAGCTTCCTGAAGAATATTAACAAATTTATCTGTACCAACGAACTAAATCTATCTGTTACCACCTCTCGGCCTCTTGTCAAAGAAGATAAGAGGAAGCATATGAATGAACTAAATCTATCAGTTTTGCTGAAATAATAAAGCTCTAACAAAAGTGATTTTAGCACCCAGATACAAGCATATGAAGCAAATTTTATGACAGTATATACAACAACTTATCCTCTAAGCCAAAACAACTTTGTAAAACCCAGATGCAACTTCTTGAGCTAATTTTGAGCAGAACTCCTTGAGGAACTAGCAGCAAGGAGTGGCTAGAACTGCAAACAGTGGCTAGAACTGTAGATTTACACATTAAAGGACACAAACTCAAGAAAACTTCCTGAACAATACCCTGACAGAAAACATAGGACAAGCAATGAATTTCTATAACTAGTAGAGATCATGTGCAATTGCGTGACTATCATTTGTATTCTTGTTGCTAAAACTTGCCAAGTTTATGTCTACGTAAGGAGCAGAAAGAAAATTCCTAGCAGTTCAGGAACTGACAGAAAACTTGCAACTGCGTGACTATCATTTCTATAACTAGCAGTTGAAAGAAAATTCCTAGCAGTTCTGACCAATTTTTGGTTCCTAAATTAAGCCCCATTCTAAACAAAATCATCGCCATGCCTACACAGGAAGATGGACACTTGCTACAGAGCAAGAAGATGGACATGGCCGGGAGGGATTTGACCTAAACCTAGCAAAAGAGAGAAGAAGAGGGCATGGTCGGGAGGGAGGAGAGGAGGAAGAGAGGAGAAGAGAGGCAGAGGGAGGAGGGCAATGAAGATTACCCCGACCACGATGAGGTGGTCGCCGGAGCGGAGACGACGGAGGGCGGAGACGCGAGCTTGGGGAGGCGGGAGGTCGCGGGCCTCCTCTCCTAGTGGACGGGGCCTCCTCTCCTGGTGGACGTGGGGCGGCGCCGAGGCTCCAAGTCTCTGGCGGCTTCGAGGGTTAGGGAGGGAGGCGAGGGAGGCGGCGCTCGCAGCGTGGTCGGGCTCGGGGAGGCGGCGCCGAGGGGAGGAAGGGAGAGGAGGCGGCGGGGCGGGGTGGCTGGGCGACGACGGAGGGGCGGCGGCGCTCGAGGGGGAGGAAGGGGAGAGGGAGGCGGCGGGGGCGCGTGGGCGGCTGCGGCGGACGGAGGGGGCGGCGGCATACGGTTGGGGACTGAGGCCACAGTGAGGTGAGTAGGTGGTGTGGGGGGAGGGTTCTAATGGCGCACCTAAACCTAGTGCGCCATAAGTACGACTGGTCAGGTTATATACAACCTAACCTATAACTAAATTAGAACAAGCCCACTAGCCCGACTGGTCAGCACGCAGCACACACACCAGGAGGTCCTGGGTTTGATTCCCAGGCTCCCCATGTTTTGTATTTATGCATTTAAAATGTTGTTTGATATTTATTTTATTTAAATATGTTCAAACTTGTTTAAATCATAACAGTAATATTTTTTATAAAAATAGTAATAATTTTTTAAAAAATATCATCAAATTTGTTATTTGAAAATATTTATGAATATGAAAAATATCATCAAATTTATTATTTGAAAATATAATCAAATTTATTATTTGAAAATATAATCAAATTTGTTATTTGAAAATATAATCAAATTTGTTTTTTTTCTCTGCAATTTTAGTTGCATTCATTTGTGACGGTGGAGCGGGCCGGGATGGTGCGGGGAGAGGTGCGGGTGGTCGCCGGGGCGGTGGAGTGGGGGACGGTCTTGGGCTGGGGTCGGCGGCGCATCGTGGAGCGGGGAGGTGCGGTGGGACGTCGGGCGGTGGTCTGGGAGGGTGCGGGCGGTCGGCAAGCGGTGGAGTGGGGAGGTGCATGCAGGGGTCGGTGGAGTGGGAATGGTGTTTTTATATTTATTTGTGTTTAAATATGTTCAAACTTGTTTAAATTATAACAGTAATATTTTTTATAAAAATAGTAAAAAAAATATATGTTCAAAAAGTGCTTGGTCTTGGGGGCGGGTGCTCGGCGGTGGAGCGGGGAGGTTGTGATGGGTGGAGCTAGCGGGAGGTGCAAAGCGATCGAGATGGAGGGGGAATCGAGATCAAGTGTCCTCATGAATTCAAAAAGTGCCCATGAAATTTAAAAATATTCATGATATCAAAAAGTGCCCATGAAATACAATCGAGAAATGAAGACTACGATTTAAAGTGCCCATTAGTAGTTTTGCAAAAAAGTAAAAATAATAAGTATATATACTAATGGCGCATCTCCTCCGGATGCGCCATTACTAGTTTAAACTAGTAATGGCGCACTGTGCGGCGATGCGCCATTAGTAGTTTTGCAAAAAAAGAATAAAACAAAATTTACAGTAATGGCGCACTGCCTGCTTGGTGCGCCATTAGTAGTTATAGATAGTAATGGCGCATTACGGACCAGATGCGCCATTAGTATATGGGAAAATGGAAAAAAATAATAATTCATACTAGTGGCGCACTCTGTTTACGGTGCGCCATTAGTGTCTTACACACTAATGGCGTACCACAAACGGGTCCGCCATTAGTATATAGTAGTGGCGCACTGCTTCCGCGGTGCGCCATTAGAATCAATCCTATCTATAGCCCTTTTCCTAGTAGTGCCTCGACAACTTCCGGGGCACATATCTGCGACCACCACACGCCGATGACCTAAGCCACATAATTCAGCAGCCAGACGAATCGGCCAGACAATTCTGGACATGGTTCCTAATAAAGAAAAATCAAATCGTCGACTGTCCGGATGCAGAGGCCCTCGCAGCCTTCAAACACAACATCCGCGACGAGTGGCTGGCCCGGCACCTAGGACAGGAAAAGCCGAAATCCGTGGCAGCCCTCACATCACTCATGACCCGCTTCTGTGCGGGGAGGACAGCTGGCTAGCCCGCAGTAACAACCTCAGCAAAAATGCTGGCAGTCCGGATACTAAGGACCGCAATGGCAGGTCGCGTCGAAACAAAAACAAACGCCGCGTTAACGGCGATAACACCGAGGATACGGCAGTCAACGCCGGATTCAGAGGCTCTAAACCGGTCGTGGAAGAAGCCATTCAAAAGAACCACTCCGAGTCCGTCAATTTGGACCGAATACTCGACCGCTCTTGCGGATACATGGCACCTGAAAAGCCAGCTAACACACTAACAGGGATTGTTGGGTATTTAGCGGCAGTGTTAATTGCCGAAAGCAACGACAAGGGGCTGCATAGCGATGACGAGGAAGAGACCCGGCCGCCCGAGCGAACAGAGAGGATGAAGGTTTCCCCCACAAGTGCGGACGGTAAATATGATATACGCAACCCATATACCCAAGAGGGAGCGAAGCGCACTTAGGGATGTATATGCGATGGAGCCATCGCCCGAAGTTCAATCCATGGTCCTCTTGCCCGATCACTTTTGATCGAAGGGACCACCCCACCAGTATCCGCCATGGCGGATTCGCCCCATTGGTTTTAGACCCAATCGTCGATGGATTTCACCTCACCGAGTCCCGATGGATGGCGGCAGCAGCTGAACCTGCTTTATCGGGACACAAGGTCGCAAGATGGGCATAGACCCCTCAAGGATTAAACCTATAAAGACGACCTTTAAAGGCGTCATACCAGGTGTAGAGGCCAATTGTACAGGCTCGATTACACTGGAAGTGGTCTTCGGATCCCCGGATAACTTCCGAAGTGAGGAGTTAATCTTTGACATAGTCCCGTTAGGCAGCGGCTATCATGCTCTGCTCGGGCGGACCGTGTTTGCAAAGTTCAACGCGATGCCGCATTATGCATACCTCAAGCTCAAGATGCCAGGCCCTTGAGGAGTCATCACGGTCAACGGAAACACGGAACGCTCCCTCCGAACGGAGGAATATACAGCGGCTCTCGCGGCAGAAGTACAGAGCAGCCTCTTAAGGCAATTCTCAAGTCCGGCCGTTAAGCGACCGGACATGGCCAAGCGCGCCCGGAGCAACATACATCAAGACCACCTGGCACGTTCCGAGCACGCGTAGCAATGCGGCCCCAACCCCAGCCCTTGCATGATCGCAAGACTAGTCCTTCGCGTACATCATTACGCTCTGGAGATACCATGGGCATAGGGGGAGGGGCACGACCACGACAGTCCCAGAGTGCGGCTCAACCACACCAGGGGCTCCCAAGTGTGTCGCCTTTTTTTCCTTTTTCTTACCCACAGGACCCCGTTCACCAGAGGCCCTGTCCGGCAGCAGACCTGCCGAACTAACGATGCAACAGCCAGCGAAGGAGAAAGGCTACGACGAACACTCAGGTGGTCTCCATTACGATCATTAAATCTGTTTAATACACCATTCCGCAGCCTACCCCTGGAGGGGGACATGTTTAATAGTCCAATCCCTTGCTTACCGCACTATTTGTATCCCTCCGCGTTCATGGCAGTATTTCTGAATAAACAATGCATCGCTTTTTGCTTATAGCTGCATTTCTTTCTATATATATATGTTCATTTACGACATCCTGCATCCGTACACTTTGGTACGGCCGAATACACCAGGGGCTTAAGTTCCCCGCATTATGGTGTGATAAGTCCGAACACTTTCCCAAGTGCGGCACCCCGAACTTATAGCATTATATGCATCGGCTCCGAATCATGTCTTGGATCAATAGTTGGGTTTGCCCAGCTCCCATGTTTTCGTACCTTACGTTCCGTTTATCGGCTAAGGTAGCACTGGAAGAACCACTGCGATTGCGCCCCGGTTGAGCCAGGCGAGCGCCTCAGTGGAGAAAGCTAAAACTGACCGTCATGATAAGGCGAGAGCTGGTCGCTATCCGAGAGGTCTTTTTGAGTCCCTAAAGACTTATGCCGCTTAGAGCGAGGAACCGGATTTGTCCGGCCCAGGCGTGGATAGCGCCCCGAACTCGGTTTTTCGAATACTAGGGGCTTCGCCGAAATTTATAATTATAGAATTCTATGGCTAAGTGAGAGTGTTCAAGCATTATAAGTCCAGTTGCCTTGTTCGTCGTGTTGAGCGCCTCCCTAGATGGACCCAAAAATGGGAACAAGAGCGCTCAAGTTTATATCGAACACCCTAGCACTCGTGGCATGGGGGCTGAAGCCGACGGCTTGCCATCTCTCAGATTTTATAAACGGCCGCACAGAAGGTAATATTTTATATTAATAAGCGTTGCTTAGCGCATATGAACAAAGTTTTCAGTGCACAGGATAACACATTGCGGGTCTACTCAAATATTACATCTTTGGAGCACTCATCCGCAATCTTGCGAGCACCCTTCAGGACACTCTTATAGTACATTTCGGGCGTGCGATACTCCTTGCCCGCCGGCGGCGCGTCCGTTAGAAGCTTCTCAGCATCCAGCCTGCCCCAGTGCACTTTTGCACGGGCAAGGGCCCGACGGGCACCTTGAATGCAGGCGGAGCGCTTGACGACTTCCACCCAGGGACATGCACCCACCAGCCACCGCACTAAACCGAAGTAGCTCCCAGGCATGGCCCTCTCGGGCCATAGCCGAACTATGAGGCCCTTCATGGCATGTTCGGCTACCTTGTGGAGCTCGACCAGCTGCTTCAGCTGGTCGCTAAGGGGCACCGGATGTCCGGCCTCAACATATTGAGACCAAAAAACCTTCTCCGTCGAGCTCCCCTCCTCGGCCCGGTAGAATGCAACAGCATCGGACACGCTGCGAGGCAGATCTGCAAATGCTCCTGGAGAACTCTGAATTCGGGTAAGTGACAGGTAATTCACTTTCACATGCTTGCTTTGCATGAAAAAAGCCTTACCCGCTGCTATTTTCTTCAAATCTTCGACCTCCTGGAGGGCCTTGTGGGCTTCGGCCTTAGCGGCTTTTGCGCCCTCAAGGGCCGATGCAAGCTCGGACTCTCGAGTACTCGAGTCGCGCTCCAAACCCTCATGTTTTTCCATGAGAGCCTGGAGCTCTTGCTGCACCTCCGCCACCTCGCCTCCTGCTTCTCCCTTTCTGCTCGCTCACACCGCATTATGCTCGTCACAGACACCGCCTCCTTCAGGGTCGCCACCTCGTTCGTGGCCCCTGGAGTACCCATGTTATCCTTGTTATTTTCCTTGCAACCAAAATCATTTTCTATAAGGTACAAATTCAATATGGTGTTACTCACCTTCCCTCTCCTCGAGCTGCTTCTTGGCACGGCCAAGCTCACTCTTGGACCGCTCGAGGTTCTGCTTCAAAGCATCGACCTCCGCAATCAGTGCGGCGGAGGTCAGCAGCGCAACCTGCAATCCCATATTGACATAATTTTTAGACCTCCTGCGTATATCTTTTTAGATCATCAGTCCGGCTTTTCTTTCCCAACACCGAACCGAGCATCAGGGTCTACTGTCTATGCGGTATTACATTACATATTTTAATTTACTTACCTCAAAGCCCTTTAGAAGGCTGCTGCAGGCTTCGGTCAGCCCGCTCTTGGCGAACTGAACCTTCTAAATCACCGCACTCAAGATAGTGCGGTGTTCTTCTTTGATGGAAGCGTCGTTGAGCGCCTCCAACAAGTTGTTCGGCGCCTCTAGTTGGACGGAGGCCGCCGGTGTCACGGTCTTGCCCTTCTTACAAAGGGGCCGCCTGCCGGACTCTGGAACCACTGCTGGTTCCTGTGCGGAGTCCGGTGCCAAGTCCGGGAGGCTGCCTTGCGGCGCCTCCAGAGCCACCTCCTCCCGATGGGTCCCCTCCTGGATCCCACCTCGGCATCGTCAGTGTCACGTGGAGTTGCGGCGGTCGGAAGGGAATCCACATCCGACGGAGCCAAGGACCCGCTCGACGAAGCGGGAAGATCATCCTCGGCGGGACTACAGGTAGTATGCGGCATTAGAAGGACACTACGTGGCGCAAAGAGAAATTATAAAGCATTCAGGAATCCGGATATTTACGATCTTGCCGGGGGCTTGGCCCTTGAGGGCCACTCCCCTTCGCCGTCGCCGGCGTTGGCGAAGCAGGCCGGAGGAAGGGTCCTTCCCTTCTTGGACCCTTCGGCCTCCCCCGTTGGGGAAGCTTTCCTTTTCTTCTCTCCCCCCTCTTGGGGAGGGGCCTCTTTCTCCTCCTCGTCTTCAGGGGAGGAGTCCGCCTCGGAGCCATCGGACGACGAGTCCGATACCACCTAGCGCCGGGAACTTCTTCGGGTTCCCGTGGCCTTCTTCTTGGCCTTCTTCTCCGGCACCACATAAAGTGTCGGGACTAGCACCCCCGTCAAACGGGTATCCACTGGGTCTTCGGGGAGGGGAGCCGGACAGTTAACCTGTCCGGACGTCCTCTGCCAGTCCTGTTAAAGGCATGGAGAATTTTATATCCCACATAGAGTCAAACTATGAAAGAAATGAATGTCCCATAAAGGATAACATAGCTATCACGCCACCGGGCGCAAGCGTCTGAATCCGTGATCTTCGGCCATGGATGCGGGGCTTCTCCGCCCTTGAACAGCACCCTCCAGGCAGCTTCGTACGTTGTGTCGAAGAGCCCGCTAAGGGTCCGGTGCTGTGCCGGATCAAACTCCCACAAATTGAAAGCCCGTTGTTGGCAGGGGAGAATCCGGCGAACGTGCATGACCTAGATCACATTGACAAGCTTAAGCTTCTTGTTCACCAGGGTCTGGAGACAGAACTGGAGTCCGGTCAGCTCCTCTAAACTGCCCCATAGCAAGCCCTTCTCATTCCAGGAGGTGAGCTGCATGGGGGTACCAGATCTGAACTCGGGGGCCGCTGCCCATTTAGGGTCACGCGGCTCGGTGATGTAGAACCACCCCGATTGCCACCCTTTGATGGTTTCCACAAAGGCACCCTCGAGCCAAGTGACGTTGGGCATTTTGCCGACCATGGCGCCTCCACACTCCGCTTGGTTGCCCTTCACAACCTTCGGATTGACATTGAAGGTCTTTAGCCACAAGCCGAAGTGGGGCTGGATGCAGAGGAAGGCCTCGCACACGACGATAAAAGCCGAGATGTTGAGGATGAAGTTTGGCGCCAGATCGTGGAAGTCAAGGCCGTAGTAGTACATGAGCCCCCGGACGAAGGGATGAAGTGGAAAGCCCAGCCCGCAGAGGAAGTGGGGAAGAAATACGACCCTCTCATGGGGCCTGGGGGTCGATATGAGCTGCCCCTCGTCGGCAGCCGGTGCGCGATGTCGCTGGAAAAGTATCTGGCGCCGCGTAGTTTTTCGATGTGCTCCTCCGTAATGGAGGAGGCAATCCACTTGCCTCCCGCTCCGGACATGGCTGGAGAAGGTTGAGGCGAGGTGTGCGGACTGGGGCGCTGGAGCTCAAGTGCGCGGAGATGGATAGGAAAAGGAGGAAGAAGGCGTAGGTTAAAAGGGTGGATCCTTATCCCCTTATATATGGGCGGACGAAGACTATGCGTCCCCACCGGCCTGGTAAAACTCGCCTATCTCCCAAGCGCCACAATCAATGGCGCGTTGGGTTCCACGTCCGTATTGATGGGAATCCAGAATAAGGGAACACGATCTATGCTTCGACAAGACGTGCCAAGGAAACCGCTTCGCTAAACGCTACCGAGGTGGTATAGTAAAAACGATTCAAGTAAAGGCTTGGCAGTGGTGTGACGTCACGCCACAAAATACGTCAGCAGATTGAGCATGTGTACATATTATTCTCTCTACGGTAGTATGTGGAATTTATTTTGCAGAGCCGGACGCTATCCTCGTGTTCACAATCTTCTATGAATTAATTCGGAGGAGGAACCCGCCTTGCAATGCCGAACAATATGCGCGCCGGACTCATCATCATTGAAGCCTGGTTCAGGGGCTACTGAGGGAGTCCTGGACTAGGGGGTGTCCGGATAGCCGAACTATCATCATCGGCCGGACTCCAAGATTATGAAGATACAAGATTGAAGACTTCGTCTCGTGGCCGGATGGGACTTTCCTTAGCGTGGAAGGCAAGATTGGCAATACGGATATGTAGATTTCCTACCATTGTAACCGACTCTGTGTAACCCTAGCCCTCTCCGGTGTCTATATAAACCGGAGGGTTTTAGTCCGTAGGACGAACAACCATTACAACAATCATACCATAGGCTAGCTTCTAGGGTTTAGCCTCTTTGATCTCGTGGTAGATCCACTCTTGTACCACCCATATCATCAATACCAATCAAGCAGGAGTAGGGTTTTACCTCCATCGAGAGGGCCCGAACCTGGGTAAAAACATCGTGTCCCTTGTCTCCTGTTACCATCCGCCTAGACGCACAGTTCGGGACCCCCTACCCGAGATCCGCCGGTTTTGACACCGACAGTCATATTGAATTGCAAACCAAAGTGGAACCAAGTTGTGGTTGACGTCAAGTCCGGCAAGAAGAGGAATGATGGCTCAAGCTCCAACCAATCAATTGGGTTGGACAATGAAGAGCACGACGTTGTCGTGGAGAATGGAAAATCCACCATGCCAAAGGACAACCGTCAAGTCATGGGAAACAAGTGGGAGAAGGGACGTGCCGCCCATGATGCCGCGGCTACTAAAATGTCGTCAACATGGGCGATCATTTTTTTGGTGAGGGAGAACAAGAAGGAAGAGAAGTACATTCGCAAAAGGAAAGGATGGAGTGGGGTTGGAAGAGGGCGGAGAAGAAGCTCGAAATTGAGAGGGAGAAGATCGAGTTGGAGAAGCAACAAGTGGCGATCAAATGGGAGCTCCAGAAGACCAAGACATTTGACGACATAGAGCTTGAGAAGGAGAGGTTGCAACTCACATGGAACGCGGAAGATGCGAGGATCATGTTAACGGACGAGACCCTCTATGATGAGCATTTGAAGAAGTGGTTTGTGGATAAGAAGATAGAGATCAACGACCGTAGGAAGTACGAGGCGGCGAGGGCAGCTGCGGCTCGAATGCAGTCGGAGGAGGCAGCCCGGATGCAGGCGGAGCAGGCGGCCTGGATGCAAGCGGATCAGGACGAGCAGCACGCATTCCTCCTGGAGCAGAACGCATTCCGCTCGGAGGAGGCGCCGAGCCAGTGATCCGAGGCCATCCATCACACACGGACCTTAATTTCATTTTCTCATGTCCGATTTATTGAACTATGATTTGCTTTGCTGCTTTGTTTCAAACTTTGGCATTCGGCCAATTTGTATCGTATGATTGACGTGCATTGATTGCATGAATTTAAGAATCAAAATTGGCAGTATGTGAACGTGCGGCGCAATATTTAAGGGGTGTTCGGTCGTGCGCGTCCGTAGGCGTTTGAGGGACCGGACTTGCGTAAGTCCCGGCATAGATGCTCTAAGTTAGCTTGCGTGAAAACACGTACGTACTCGGCTTCATCGCTGAACACGTAAGAGTCAGATACGTCAAGCCACGATCACGTGGGAACCACAACGACCCGGGGCAGAGAAGGTAGCATTGGAAAAATGGGAAAAGAACATGCGCGAGACCACTAGACCGCGAGACGGTTGCAACCTCGTGCAAAAATGCTAAACGCATGGGCTGTTTACACGCTTTTATGGGCTGCTTCCATGTAACTAAACATGCCCCCTCCCCACCTGATTTTCAGGTGGGTGGGGTCCAATCTCCCCCCTTAATCAATCAACCCTTGTCAACTCAGACTCACTTCGCAAGAGCATCTCCAGCCGTTGGCCCCCCAGGGGGCGCGTAAAATCGCCACGTGGAGGCGAGCCGGCACAAAAGATTGGCCTGGGTGCGAGTGGGTTCCCAGTCGCCGACGGCAGGGCCGCCCCCAGACGCTGTCTAAGTTAAAAAAACATTCGGCAAAGTTCGGCTAAACTCAGCTAAAATTCAGCAAACTTGGCATATATTAGACATGTTCGACAGTTTACATAGCTAATTTATCTAAAAATAAGGCCGAAACTACAACTAAGGGGCGAAGAAGTCGCTGAACGCGGCGTAGTCGCCGCCATCCCCGCCATCCTCGCCGTCGTCGTCGGCGGCGGCCTTCTCCTCCTTGACGCGGCTGCCCCTGCTGGACCCCTGCTCGGCGTCGCCATGGCGGACCGGTGGCGGTGGCGGCGCGTCGTCGTCGTCTTTGTCGTCGAGGACGATGACGCCTCCTTCGTCGCGGCCCCGGCGGCGTTGTTCGTAGTGCTGCAGGGCGGCGCACGGGCGCTCCATCTCCATCTTGAGATAGTCGTCACACGCCCATTTTAGGGCTGCCTCCTCGTCGAGCTCCACGTCGCCGTGCTCGATCTTCAGGCGCGGAGCCCCGGCTCCATTTTCACGGCCGCGAGCCCCGGCTCCGTCGTTGGTTTGTCGAAGCGCGCAGGAGCCGGTGAGGAGGCGCGCAGGCCGCCCTCAGTTTATGATGATGCCGGCGCTGCGAGTTCGCCGGCCGAGCGGCGTCTCCGCTGCGGGCTCGGCCTTGACGCCGAAGAACGCCGGCGAGCCGGAGGAGTGGGAAGAAGAACGGGAGGAGGAGTGCGAGGAGGAATCGAACCTCCTGGGCATCCATTGCCTGGCGCGCCGGCGGTGGGCCAGGGCGACCGCCGTGGCAGGGTATGCCAGCGGTGGTTCGTTGCCGCCCTCGAGGTATGATAGCACGCCATCGAGCGTGCGGCCGTGGGCGCCCCACCACACGCGACGCCCCTCGCTGTTCTCGACCGCCCACCACCGGCGCCCCATTGGTGGTCGCCAGCCTCTGCTCCTGGCGGCGCTTGAAATATGCCACCCACGCCACGTGGTTGTCGGTGGTGTACTGGGGGAGGGCGAGCTGCTCCTCTGTGAGGGAGGCTCGCATGCGGTTGATCTGGGCGGCGAAGTAGGCGGTGCGCACCTCGGCGTCGGGCACCGGGGGAATGGGCACTCCCCCCGTTGCTGAGTTACACCCCGTCGGCCTGGCGCGCATGTCCGGTGGCGCCGGGATGTTCGCCTCGAACAGGAGCCACGCCTCCCACTCGTGAAACGAGCGGCGGCCGAAGCTGTTGGCCGCCGCCACGTCGTCGGGGAAACTGCCATCGGGCTTGGGAGTGAGGGAGAGGGAGGGAAGAAGCGTCGGCGGCTGCACACAGGAGAGGGAGAGCTCGGTGGTGGTCGATGGGCGGCTAGGGCTAGTGTGGCCAGAGGCGAGGGAGGCCACCGACTTATATAGCCGCTCCCGTGTGTACGCGTGGCGGGAGGGGAGGCGTCGCCGCGCCGCCCCGTGATGCGCCGCCCGTGATGAGGAATCAATGGCAAGGCTGACCGGCGGCGGCAGCGCGGCAGCCTTGGCATTGATTCCCGCGGGAACCGAGGCGATGAGGGCGGCGACGGCTGTCTCGCTGACTCGGCGGGCCTGCAGCTCTTTCGCGCCAAAACCACTCGCCCCGGCGCCCCCGGGCGTCCCCATGGTGCCGGGTTCGGCCTGGGTCCGCCGGCGCTGATTTCAGCCCAAGCCAGCGAAAAACATGCTCCTGGAGGCGCAACTGAGCCGTTTTTCGGTGCCGTCGCGAAAAAATCGTCTGAAGAGGCCGTGTTGAGGATGCGGCTGGAGATGATCTAAAAGCCCCGCATTGAGCCCGTGAATGTCGCATTGCTGCCACCATGCCACCCGCGTGCGTCACGACCTAGCTCACTGGTTCTCCATCGCGGCCCGCGTCCACGAATATTCTAAGCTCCTCGAGTGCAAGAAAACCGCCATGCCCAAGCTCAGCCGTATATTCACCAACACGAGCAAGCAACCAAACAAAGCTGGCTATTAATTGAAGCAAAACTCAAAAGTGCGACAAACAAAGTTAGATAGCGTGCAACAGCCGGGAATCACCGACCATGGACAAGGTGCTGGCCTTGTCGATCCTGAGCTCGTCGCCGGCCGACATCGCCTCCGGCGCCAGCGCCAGCGGCAGCTGGGCTCGTTTCTCCTGGCGGGGTAGGGTAATAAGCTGGAGGAGAACGACCAGGCTGTGGCAGGGAAACAGGGGAAATCGCGGTCGCCGCCGCCGTCGTCGCGGCTGCGGTTTGCGCCGGAATTCGATGGGATCGACTGCTTTGAGACCATCATGTGCCATTGATCGCTGAATCGTGAGCTGCTCGTGGTCCAGCCGGGCACGTGACCACTAATTCCTTCTTCGTTTGATGGCCGTACGGTCGGTGTGATCATTCGTAAATTCGTTGCTGACTTGTGCTTCGAACTGTTAACTGAGGTCACAACTTGTACTACCCGTGTACTCCCTCTGTACCGAAATACATGTCGCTGGAGTAGCTGAGTTTAGCTACTCCAGAGACATGTATTTCGGTACAGAGGGAGTACAAAATTAACCAAGTTCTTCTCCTTTACGATTTGTCCGGATTCATCTGGGAGCAAGAGGCCCATCTTCGCAAAATCATGTGGATAAGCTTTTGTTGTCTGTATCGCTAAGTACATTATTGTGGCAGGGTAGTTAGGGTTCAACATGGTAGGGCCGTAGGGATGTTCACACAAGCTAATCAAGAATTGGAGCCGTCCATCAAAAAGAGGTGGACACCTGTGTGTGATGTGAACTGCCCCTCGCTAGATATCCAAACTCCAAGACTCGCACTAAACTCTTTTGGCTAATGTGTCACGTTCATAATTGCGGTAACATGTATTCAGTGGCAAACTCGCACAATTAACCAGCATATTTTTTTTATTTGTATTTTGCTCTCGGTATTATCACTGGAACTAGTAACATGAGAGAATTGGTGCCGAAACGGTGTCTCGCTCAACTAACTCAACTGGATAATATGACATAGCCATAGTGAATGTACGACAAGAAAAACACAAGTTTACTAATAGTGAGACTAGCTATGTGGAGCAGCATAAATGACTCGAGCTCAATTGCCAGCAAAACCACTCGTGCGAACTATCAGGAAAGCAGGTCAAGTTAGAGCAAGTATAATAAGGCTGACTCAGCTGGCTATAAACCCTTCCACGTTAGCCAAATCAATCTGGAGGGGAGAGAAAGAGGGAGAGAGAAGCGAACGGGCGCTTCGTCAAGCGCCGGGCTGCGGCACAAGATACGAGAGCTTTGCGCCCGCTTGCAGCCCGTGGCGAGCGCTAGAGCCGGCGCTCTCGATCCCCTGCGCCTCTCCCGCCTCCCGCGCTTATCCTTCCTCCTTCGCGCGCGAAAATCAGCCCGTGCCGTCGCCCCAAATAGCTTCCTCGCGCCAAATCAAGCCTTCCAAATTTCCCCAAATCGCCACCTCTCCCGAACCCTAGAACTGTCGCCGGCACACATCAAGGAGATGGGTCAGCAGTCCAAACGGACGCGCGCGCCGGCACCTCGTGAAGCCCCTCCACCAGCGCCTCTGCTCACCCCGCCGCCAGCGCATCTGCTGGTCCCGCCGCCGGCGCATCTGCTGGTCTCGCCGGCGCCTAAGTCCGCCCCGCCGCCGGGGATCCCGTCGGCCTTCCCTTCAAAGCAGAGAACAAGCACTTGGATCCCCCCAACACCACAAGAATCTCTGGCGGCTAGTCTGCAGCAACCAAGTGAATCGGGTCCTACGGCTCAAGGTCCTTGCTGGGCACCGCCTGCCTACATCGGTGACTCTACATCACCTTGGTACATGGCTGGCAATATGGACTACTCTGATCCACAAGTATGGTATGAATTTTCTCCATTGCTTATCTCAACTCTGAATCGTGGTGTCATTTCTTAGAGCTGCTGACACACTTGTATGATATGCTAGTTAGATGATACAACATCAGAAATCTATCTACTACTCTACTGTCTATTTTCAGAGTTCATTTTTAGTAGCTTAGTAATGATAGAAAAAGAAAAGTTTCTTCTGCTAGATGATCTTTCTTTGATGTACAGGAGCACATGACTTCTCGTTTGCTGAATCTTGGACTGCAGTGTAGTGTAACTTTTCAGTTTCCACATGATAGTGTGTATGATATATGACTGCATAAATTCAGATTTTTTTTCTTTAAATAGTTGTTGTGATCAATTCAGATTATTTTTCCTTTAAATAGTTGCTGTGATCAACTAGTATGCATCTCAAATGTATTGTATTCAGATTTTACAAATTTGAGTATATACTTGCATGTAGTTCGGTGCTGATCGCTCTTCGTTTCTTTATGTCGTTGAGCAGGGGAGTGGATTCTCACCCACCTGGTGGTTACCTTAGTTACTTTCAGAACACGGCAGGCCCCACACAACCTATGCACAATGGGAGTTCACCGCAACCAGTCAATGCTGGCGATGACACAAATGGTGGTGATTGTGGAAGGACTGAAAAACGCTTGCTATGGACAAAACAAGAAGATCTTCGATTGGTATGTCTCTTTTTGCATGCATGCTTGCTCCATGTGTTTCATTACTAGCAAATTCAATTAACCCCTTCTGATAATATTGTAGGTCAGTGCTTGGTTGAATAATTCCAATGACCCAATCCAATCAAACTACAAGAAGAATGAACAATATTGGAAAGATGTTACTGCTGTCTACAACAGTACCACCCCAAAAAACAGGGAATGACTAGTCAAGCAAGTGAAAGATCGCTTTGGGAGAATTAAGAAAAGGGTTGCATGGTTTTGTGCGAGTTATAAGGAGGCTAGTGCTTTGTATGCTAGTGGTGAATCTGATGCAGATTTAAAGAAGAGGGCAATGCAAACTTATGAGGAAGATCACAAAAAAGATGGTCCGTTTATGTTTGAGCATTGCTGGGAGATTCTTAAAAAGGAACCAAAATGGGACGCATATTGGGAAGTGCACTGCATTAGAGTGTTTGGACAAGTTTGCAAAGGGAGTGATTCAGGTTTTTGGTGGGGAGTACTTGCGACGCCCCACACGGGAGGATGTTGAGCGTCTTCTTCAGGTTAACGAGTCTCGAGGTTTCCCTGGAATGCTAGGAAGTATTGATTGCATGCATTGGCGATGGGAGAAGTGTCCTCTTGCATGGATGGGGCAATTCACCCGCGGCGATTATGGAGTACCAACGATGATCCTAGAAGCCGTTGCTTCCCAGGACCTTCGTATTTGGCATGCTTTTTTTGGAGTTGCTGGGTCAAATAATGATCTGAATGTGCTCAATCAATCCCCACTGTTTTTTGATGCACTGAAAGGAGAAGCCCCTCAAGTCCAATTTTCTGTCAATGGGAATGAGTATACCACAGGTTACTACCTTGCTGATGGTATATACCCAGAATGGGCTGCCTTCATGAAGACTATACCACTTCCCCAAATAGAGAAGCACAAGTTGTTTGCCCAGAAGCAAGAAGGGGCAAGGAAAGATGTTGAGCGCGCTTTTGGGGTATTACAGTCCCGTTTTACCATTGTCCGTCGGCCTGCACGTCTATGGAAGAGAAAGAGTGTTGGAAGGATCATGAGGGCTTGTGTGATTCTCCACAATATGATAATCGAAGATGAGAGAGAGCAGGCAAAAATTCATATTGACTTGAATGAGATTCCGGGGGCTTCATTTGCTCTACCTCCCGAAGTGAATGTTGGTGGTAATCTATGTTTTGCAGATGTGTTGCGTAGAAAAGCTACTATTCGTGCTCGTCCACAGCATGCCCAACTTAAATGTGATTTAGTCGAGCATATCTGGCATAAGTTTCAAAACAGCCATCATAATTAATCATGGTGGGATATTGATATCTGCATGTTCATATTCCTTTTTTTTACTGTAACCTTGATATCTTACATGCATTTTTATTTCAGGAGTGAGCTGTGATGTGGTGATTGCGGCAGCTGTTACTTATAGGTATGCTTTCTCTGATCTTAAATTGTTCTTTTCGTTAACCAAATAGTTCTGTACTCTATAGTTTAGTCAGTGTGAATGTATTATTGCTCAAGAAAATTTATTTGATCTGCCAACATGCTTGTATAGAGAGTGAGGTCTTCTTTATAGCTTGTTCCGTTCCTCCGGAAATTCGAAACGGTGCTCGAGCGCATCTAGTCCCGATATCAGGGCCGATGGTTTCGCTCGGGATTGGCGATCCCCACTGTATTCTGAAACGTATAGGATATTTACTATCCTTTATCCGCTCATTGTGGCCCGCGGTGGAGCCAGCACAATAATTGTCGTTCCAGTAACGGACATAGACGCCGCTTTAACGGGGAGACGTAACGTCCTGGCCCCGCTGGCTTGCAGATCGCTATGGACGCAAGAAGCCTGAAAAGAAGGATCACACTGAACGAAAATTTACACGCAAGATTGTTTTGAATACTACTCAGAAGTCATCAAATACAGCCTAAACGAACACATAAAACAAAAGATGCATCTTCCGTTCGCGTCATTGATCTTGTTTGCTGGATCGGGTGATTAATTAGGACCAACATACTTGCCAACGATGAATCAGTCAATTTGGTTGAACCTTGGATACATTCCAACTGCCGCATTGCCTTCTTCGTCTTGCATCCCTTTGACCCAGCCGATCTAGCGCCGTCCGAACTGCCTACAGGCAGCAGCGCAACAGTCCATCCTGCACTGCCCCTTCCTTCAGATCGTCCTTCTTCTCCAACGCCAACAGTCCATCCTGCACTGCACTTCTAACCGTCAAGCCTTTGACTCGTTTTCCCCGGCCGCAGCGTTTTCGTCTCCCGCACCGCATCGCCGGGGACGTCACCCCTGTCAAGGCCTCGGAGCTCTGCAGTGGCTCACCATTGCCGAGGAAAATATATTCACATGTTATACATTTTCAAACAACTTATAAAATAGCAATCGCAAGTTAATTAACTTTCGCTTGGTTGCGTACGATTCATGAGATACCTCGCTACACCAGCTCCACAGCTCCCATCTCTGCCTGGTTGCGCTTTCAAAGATAAATTTGTTTTTCTCAATTTTTCCGACATTGGTTTGGCTGTGTATATGATTCGAACCAAAATGTTCAAATATCTTGCAAGGATGATGCTCGATAGCTAGGTTTGCAGTTTGCTTATTACCTCACCGCGCCACCATGCAATTGTGCAACATGATGAAAACTTGATTGAATGAAAAACAGTTCGCCCGATAACATACTTTTACCACACTGTATTTGCCACTGAATAACAAAACAAGAAATTCAGCTAACTCACAATACTTTTGGCTTCTACATGGTTTGATCCCCGTTGCGCAGATTTACTCACATGCTAAATGATCAATTGTACACTACCGCAGGGCCGCACATAATTTGTTGCACAATTGGTCGTTTATAAATTAGGATTATAAAAGTCATACGCCTCGCTCAATGAATCAAAACGGGTTCCTAGCTCAGGCTTAATCAGAGTTTCTGTTGGATTCTCAACAAAATCCCTTATTGATTTCTCCAGTGCACTTATCCTACTGGGCATGGAGTCCTATCAGGTGGTGCCAACCCAAGTTTAACTCTGTTAATTCAAAAGCTAACTTAAGACTTTTTTCCAATACCACTGATGATGAAGCTCAACAACTAATTTCATAACCGCGGAGCACAGCTTGAAATGAGCGCCGCACAACCACCAGAAATCCAATGCGCATACAGTACGCAGTCATGGCCTGAATCTTGAAAACCTAACTCATATGAACAAGCAGTTCTAAATCTATATATTCTTTTCCAGCGGTTCCCAAAAAACTGCCAGTACTGCAAAGTAATTCGATTTAGCAAACAATTACTAACCTGTTTGTCCATCAGGGAGCTTCTGGTTCTGAATCTTGCGGCGAGTTACCACCTAAAGCCGGCATCCAACAGCGCCTCCCCTCCATCGCGCATCTGCACTGCTCCGGCCATCACTGCATCCGCCGAAGGAATAATTGAGTTCCGCTATGCCACACTAACCTTCGCCACCTCCGGATCCAGCCCATCCATGTTGTCCCCTGTTGCGTTGCCGAGGACCCATCCCACTAAAATCTGAGAAGCGACTGGCCAGCAATTATAACAACAAATAAGGACAACAACGTGGCAAATCTCGATTTACCTGTGCACAACATCTAACAGGGGCGGGGGGAAACCCCTTTCGATCAAAAACAGGAATTCCATGCCGTCCTCCGCCATGGTCGTCGCCTCGTCGGTCTGTCTTCCAGCTCGCCGGTCCTTCAGAAAGTCGTTTCCCTCTTTATTTACTGTGTAGATAGAATTCTTCAGTCCGAGTCAAACCCTCGATCTGGCCATCTGGGCCACGATTCAGATAGAACCGGACGTCACGAGCCACGGCTCAGGACCTGGCCCAAACGGCAAGCGTCAAAAGAACTGACGGTGCGAACGTCTCGTGGCCCACGGTAGACCACTATTCCATACGGTATCTATTAATTACGCCCATTTTCTGCCGACGAAAATAGTGCTCATAATGTCCCTGTCCCGAATCGCTAAGCCTCAACCAACCATCGAGATATCAGGACCAGCTGCGCTCGGGCACCAAAACGCCATATCCCTTGTTCCTCTTCCTATTGTTACAGTATTTGTTTTTACTGAACCTGTGTAGCTATACAGGATTTATAGAAGTGATTTTCTCCAGCATGACTACTCAGTGTTACTTCTTGATGTCACATGCTGTAAGTTTGCATTGGCTACATTTTTAAGCTTGACCCGGTTCCTTTTCCATACAGTGGTTGAAGGTTATTGATGCAAATGAGTGGTTGCTCCTTTCCAGCGAAGTACTCTCCATGCTTTGTGACTTTTGTCGTCGTCCAGATCAAAACTATGATTGTTGCTTGTGGTCGTGAACGGCTTGTTTGCCGGAGATGTTATCTATTATGTTTGCTGAATGCTTTCTTAAAGACTTATGTAATCTTAAGTAATTACTCATGATGCTATGGAGCAGTATGATGATGTGTGACATATTTGGAGTACTATGATGCTGTATGACATATGTTTGTTGCCTAAATGCCAGTCAGTCTTCCTATTTCCTGGTTGCATGGATGGCATGTATATGTATGCTCTTTGAAATGGCCACAAAGATGTTGTTTACTGTAGATCACAGCAAATCATATGCACCTGTACGCAATAAATACTTAATATTAAATGGAGCCATGCTAATAGCCAGCCAAAACACCAGACTACTATATGAGAGAAGGCTTTATGATGACGTGGCATTGCTATATAGCCAGCAGCCGGCTGTGCTATTATCTTTGCTCTTACAGAATTAGCCTGACTTGTGCTTCTTTGGGAGACCATGCTATTTATTGCGAGCCAATATACTCACTGGGGAAGTATTGCCTCTCTCCTGATGTTTCTGATTCCTACTTGTTTATTGCGTCCTTTTGGCTCTTCTCTCGTCATTTTCTCTTTGCGAATGCTTCTACCTATCCATGTCTTAACATGTCAAACGAATGGCAGGGAAAATATCAAGTTGTGTGAACGAATTGTTGACCTTGCTAGATGTAGGCTTGCATATATATAGAGAGAGACATAAAGCATTATTACTGATACTAGTGAAGGTTGGTGAAGAATTTACTTATTTGTTCATTGTTTTATTTTACATTACATTTTTTTCATTGATACTTCTACAGACTGGTTTCAGTTTGCTTACAACTTGATACGCATTTTTTGAGAAGGTACTATTTGACTCTTTTGACCAGATCGCACTTCGGGTTGTCCTTTACTGTGTGTCCATTTCTAACTCGTTGATCTTTTCAGCAAACTGGCAGCCTTAAGGACTATTATCTCAGTCCTAGTGGGTCATATCTTGATTGTGATTTTAACAAATAAAATTTGAATTATACGTAACAAAAATATTATCATCGAAAACTACATTCAAACATGAATCCAATAATATAATCTTTTCTGACATACATTAATATTTTGCTAGTCAAATATATGGTCAAACTTTTTACCCAAAATAGGGTAGGGACTAATAAACCGAGAAGGATGCACTAATAGAGTAAAACATCCAATAAACAGTAATTGCTTACATATACAGGTCCATATATACAATTTTGTCGTGACGGCAGCCCTCATAGATGGCAGGTTAGCCGAGTTGACGACGACACCATGACGGACGAGTCGTTGTTCGAGTTAGATGTGATGATCCCCAATTCAGAGCTGACTGGCACAGGGGCGGGGGCATCCTAATTGCCAGCTTTGACTGCTCTAAGCCCGGATGTGACGATCGTTGTTGTCGGCCATGCATTTTGGTGGGCTGATTGCAAACGCTAGGTAGTGGAAACGCTACTACATATCCGAAGAACATTGACCCCTCATCACTGACCGATCATGGATCACTTGTGTTTGATGTTCATTATAACTAACCTGCCACCCGTTGCCCGTCAGTGATAACGATCTTTTGCCTCAACTCGATGCTTATCATAGACCTGTCCAAAATTGACCCCTTAATGATAGATCGTCCCGACGTTTCAGCCGGACTTATTGTTATCACTGACAAGTTGCTACGGTTGAACCGTCTATGAAGTTCTCTCATGTCTGACCCTTTGGTTTTGACGCCAGTCAGTGTTGTGGTTTACATAGCCTATTATAATCCAATGTCCATTCCCCTTCTCCAATCCGTACCATTATTTTCGCCGTCGAGTCCCTCCGCCCCGTCGGGCTTCGTCATATCCACCGGTTTTCCGAACCTTCAGGAAAGTTCCGAACCAGCTATAGGACCTTCTAGAAGATTCTTCCAGAAGGTTTTATTTTGGTTTCTGTTTTTGGTTTCCCTTTTTTAGTTATTAAAAAATATTTTTTGTTCTCAAAAATGTCAACATATTCAAAAATTGTTCTTTTTCAAATGATGTTCGGAAATTCTAAATTTTATTCATGTTTAGAAAGAAAATCATGTTTACATTACGATTCCTTTTTTGTCTTTTTGTAAAAAAAAATTGCATTTCAATTCCTTTTTTGTAAAAAGTGCATTCTAAAGTTGAAAAGATTATTTAAATCTATTGCTGTTTATAGTTCTTAACATTTCACACTACTCAGTAGTCATAAAAATCTCCCTCGATCTAGTGGCTAGGCTCGGGTGTGTCAGAATGGGAGATCTCGTGTCCGATTATCACAAAATTCACATTTTCTACTGTCGTGCTATAGATACCGTTCACTGTTTGCCCGGTCAATTGACTGCTTGCTCTGTGCCTCGGAGGTCCCTAACACTTTGTAGCCGGCTTTTTGGCGAACAAGTGTTGGGCCTGGCTCATTTGACGCATGCTGTGACCGATCAGTGTAAACAATATCACTAACCCTATTCGGGTGCTTAACGTGCTGAATACTTTATTGTCTGTTCCGCGCACACCCTTTTCAACACTATGTGAGTTAAATGGCTGACCATAACTAACCTCTACACCAGTTTAAGGTTCATACTGGTTTTTATTGGGCTGGTTTATTTTGGTTTTTCTGGAGGGCGTTTTTCTCAACTTTATTGTATTGTTCTTTCTCCTTTCTTGTTCATCTTTTTTTTGTTTTCCTTTTTAACATATTTACATATCCATGAATATTTCAAATTCATATTTTTATTTAATTCTTGAATTTTTGAAATTGATGAAGTTTTTATTCACACCCATGCACTTTTCTCAAATTCATGAACATTTTTTAATCTGTGAATTTTTTTAATCCACAAACATTTTTTATTCTTGAACTTTTTCAATTTCATACAAAATTTTAGTCTGCGAACTATTTCAATTCTTGAACCTTTTTGAATTCGCATTTTTTGAATTCATGAACTTTTTTCAAATAGGTGCGATATTTTACAATTTACGAACTATTTACCTATTCACGAACTTATTTCAAACTTGTGAACTTTTCTGAATGTCCAAATTTTTTATGATCTGATTTTATTTCTTAGAGTATTCAACCGTGCCCAGCCAATTTGAAGTGACCATACCATGTCATCAATCCACACTGTAAAGTTCCCTCCACCAAATCGGGTGTGCAACCAAATTACACCAGAGCATATTAGGCCATCGTGCTTTAGCATCCGCGCAGGCGGCGGTTGGCTCCATGTCACGGAAAATTCCGATTTGCCGCAATGTGGCACATAGCCGGAGCCTAACATAGGTATCTAA
Source organism: Aegilops speltoides (assembly GCA_021437245.1). NCBI lineage: Eukaryota > Viridiplantae > Streptophyta > Magnoliopsida > Poales > Poaceae > Aegilops > Aegilops speltoides. The sequence goes on from CM038147.1 coordinate 36,519,899, forward strand.
CCAGAGTGCATGAGATGGTCCAACTTACTTTTTTTATTTGTTCTTCTTGTTTTTTGTTCCTTACGTTTTATTTTATTTTTTGTTCCTTTTGTGTTTCCTGTTTTTGTCCTTAATAAATGATAAATTTTTAATTATTCAACTGTTTTTAAAATACAAATACTATTTTAAAAAATGTTCATGTTTTACAAAAAATAGTCAGAATTTGGAAAAATCTTCTTTAAATTTTTATCATAATTTGGGAAAATATTTGAGATTTTTCAAAATCTTTGTGCTTTCCAAAAATTGTTTGGATTTAAAAAGAGTTGCCCTTTAATTTTTTCTCACAAATTCAAAAAATGTTCATGTTTCTAAAAATTGTTCCGGAATAAAAGATGCTTGGGCTTTTTCAAAGATAAAAAATAAGAAACCCTAAAAACAATGGGCATATAGTGTCTGGTTTGCTGCAGTAGCAGGACCGGTACTGTGACCCGATCGTTACAGTAGCCGGTCTACTGCAATACAAAATCCACAATACAGTGGACATAACCAACACTAGAGTAAAAAAATGTTGTCGTAGTAATGAGCCAGCCTAGGCGAAACTTGCCTATGTAAGTCTCATCGCTACTTGCCGCAAAAAGCGGCATATAGCTAAGACTAGCCACAATTGTAGTAATTTAGACTAGTAACATGCATATGTTACTAGTCTACGTTACTATCTTTACAGTAGGGAGCAATATATGTGTGGTGTCATGCAACACTTCATTTATTATGTTGTAGACTCATCTTGTCTTGGTATGTGTGATGTTACTCATACTATGAGTAACTAACTATGTTATCACATGTCTTTCTTTCTTCATTAATTACTTATCACATCATCTAATTTTCCTAGATATGGTGATGTTACCATCTATGTTACTCCCACTGTGGTAGTCTAAAGATGCTGTGCAGGAGCTCCCAAGCAATACATGCACGTCCCTAACTACCCGGTCGCTTAAGGGCACTACACAACACAAGCTCTCAAAATGGGCACTGCATATGTCTCCTGACACACCTGGGACATGTCCATGGACATGATAGGGGATGGAACCATTTGCGCTATCCTAAAATTTCTATGTTGTCTATTTGGGAGGGGAGGGGCATGTGATTACTTTTGGTTGGACATATCTTCCACCGGGCACATGTCTTACTGCCTCGAAGTCAATGCTCCTAATCTTCGATTCTGCAACACCCAAGAGCCAAGCAGATACACATAGTCCGGCACGTAGACCAGCCCACCTGAGTAGGACGACCACGACGACCTTGATCTGGAGGAATTTATGGTCGATGCAAGGAAGAGGTGTAAAGGAGAAAACTAACAGTTCAGACCAACATTCATACTTGGTTACATTTGCACAAGAATTTTGAGTGCTACCACAATGAACTCATACGTAATCGTGAGACAGAATTGCTCGACCATCGATGGCTCACCATCCAATAGGCCATGTGTAAGTATTGTGGCTGTTTGAAAAGACTAATCGGTCGGTGGCCAAGTGGTGTGAAAATCACCGAGCAAGTAAGTTGTCATATATGTTGGTCATTTGGCCGGTTATGCTCTTTGTGTTTGTCATTTGGTTATATATGCAACTTGTTGACAATGTTTTTCTTTGTAGACCTCCCACGTGTGCAACTTGTTCTTGAAGGTGGAGAGGAGGACTTCGTCCTCATGCATTGCTCGTTGAAGTTGATTGGGCAACCCAAGTGAAATGTATATGTTGCAACCTCTATCAATACCGCCGACATCGACCACAAGGAAGAAGCGGATGATCTTACCGATCCAACAAAAGAGCCACACAAAATGCTATAAGAGGATTCCGGGGAAAGAAGTGAGAGGAGGAGAAATGAGAAGGGGACACAACCAAGATGATGGAGTGGTCCGAGGTCATCTTGGCGTAGAAGGAGTCATGTGTCAAGCGCTTCGACGTCAAAGGAGTAAAAAAAGACCAAGAGGTTTAACATCTTCATAGCGACTACTGATAAGAAGCTCAAGCTTGAAGAGAAGAAGATCAAGGGGAGGAAGGTTAGGATCGCGACTGCTTAGAAGGATTCGAAGTGTTGATCTTGAAGATGGACGACTTGAATGAAGATGCAAGTATGATCGCGCAAGCTGTCCATGTTAGAAAGTTTGAAGCGGTTGGCGCCCGACTTAGAGACGGCAGAGAAGGAGGTGGCTGGTGGGGAGGAGACGGCAGAGGATTGAGCGTGGCGGCTCAGATAGCTGGTCCAACAAGGCAAAAGTTCCATTTTTTGCATGGACCACCAAACTGAAAAAAACATTGTCCTCTTTTTTATTGTGACTGGGCTCTACGTGAACGCCGCACTTTGTTATATATTTCAAATTCAATTGACTAGATCTTTATGGGATACGGTTGGATGACAAAACTCCCATATCCATGTCCGTAGACTGTTCAGAATCAGTTCGCGGATAAATAGTATGTCAGTCTGCGGACACATGTTCTAAGGCCATCTCTAATGCTGACCCGCAATTTTTCTCCTGTATCCGTCCATGGACAGGGGTGCCAGTCCACAGACATGGATGCAGAAACTGGCCATCCAACGCTATCTGCATACACTTCAAGCCAGGTTTCAACAAACCGGATGAAATTCATCAAACCCGATGGAATTCATCAAAGTTGTTAGAATAAATCCAAGGCGCACAGTCAATCTACCTAGGCCAAGCAATCATACGAGCACGACACTGAGATTTGTTAACGAGATTCACCATCATGGCTACATCTTCGGGCCTAACTACCGGCGCTCCTTCCCATGACACCATCACAATACCTCACCCTGGCGGCCGGACGCCGGCACACGCCGTCGGCTCCCCGTGTGCCTGTGCTATTATGTTGGCATATGTTACATCATGTGTTTACCCCTCACTATATATGAGAGGCCTATGATACAAGTGTTCTACTTTGACACGACTCCATATCCTATGCAAGCACAAAGCAACTCAGAGTCCAACTGTAACCTACGTTGTACAATAATAATCGACACTACTCATCCTTATATGGCATGCAAATAAGTCTAGTACAATAACAATTCAAATTCAATGATAAATAGTTCAAATTTAACTCGATTAACTGGATGTTCAAGAATTTTTTCATGAACGGATCATGTCGCCCCATATATACTGCCCTTTGAGCTTCATCCAACAATGCATGTGTATAAATAGTCTTCCGTCTAGGTTGTGCTACATCACGGCAACAGGTAGAGGCTACACAATATGTAGAGCAACATTGAGTAAATGAACGAATCAATCAACAAGTTTAGCAAGAAGAAACAAAACTTACGATGTCCTCGGCTGCCGGGCGCAATGGCCACCTTGGCTTCAGCATATCAACCGTGCCAGAAAAACTGGTCACGGTGGTCTAGATGGCGATACCATTGATACAATGACGACTTCAGATCATTGCCATGGATGATGTGCATGTCATAGGGTACAATGTGCTTTTGTGCGTGAAATGAATGATGCACGCACTGCCAGTAGACCCACTTCTGCTGTTGCCTAAGAAATCCACGGATACGGCCAACCAAGGAACACACAACAACTCATCCTTCGTGGTAGAGTACCCCGCCATCCTTCTTACTCTATAATAGCAACATGACTTTCGAAATAAAGCGCAGTGGCGTTTGACCGAACACCTGCCAGACATGGTGTCCGCCATGGACGTCGTCGACACGGGGTGGTACTGGACCTTGGTGGACGGCGCCATCATAAAAGGTGAGCGGGTGTGTCGTTAGTTGCGGACGTCCAACAATGCTTGTGCTACGGCCGGAGTGGTACAACGGCGACGTCGAAGGAGGAGAGTGCAGATGCAAAGCAAGGGGGAGAAGTGACGGATTGAAATAGAATGGGACCGGAAGGGGAATTTTGTCTGGGTGGGGATGTCGAAGTCCAACGTGGCTGCTGTCCGAACTCTCACAAAGTCCCCTAACTTGGCTTCCATTTGTGTGAAAAAGTGCGTCGGGACTGCTTGGTGGATCGGTAAGGCCCACGTTAAATGGCAAAACATGGATCAAACGTATGCGGGCGGTTTGAGCGTTGACATTGAAAATAACCTAACATGACAAGTCTTGGACATGCCACCGGCTGACACATCAAGCCACGGCCACGTGGGACCATAAACGACCCGGAACACGCGCGAAGCATCGAAGAAGCAAAGCCGTTGCAAACTCCACCACGTGGGTCATGAGCTAGCTCCCTGGTTCTCCCTCGCGGCCGCTTCCACGAATATTCAGGACTCCTCCAGCGCAAGAAACCGCCATGCCCAAGCTCCACCGTATAAAAACCAGGCGAAAATCCTACCCTTACGGAAAGAGTGCTACAGGCTGATTTCACGTGGAGATGTGTCCTCTCCACCACGAATTCAGCCCTCCTTGATTTTAGCTGGCCCCACCCTTTGATTTTAACTATGTCATGTCAGTCCGTAACTCCCCTTCGGTGAGAAATCGCCTGTAGATGTAGCAAAGCTCAAAACTGTTGAGTATATTGTGTACGTGTATATGTGTGTAGGGCCCACCTCCTGTTTTTCTTGTATAGTTTAGATTGTGGCCCACCTCTGTACTTATATATACGTGCCTGGTGCACCGATCAATACATCATGATTGCACAGCCATAACTTGTCCTTCTACATGGTATCTATCGCAGCAAGATCCTAACCCTAGCCGCCGCCCCCGCCGCCGCCTCCCTCACCACCGCCGCCACCGCTGCCTCACGCCGCCGTCACTGCCCAGCCACGCCGCCTCCCCCTAAGCTGCCGCCGCTTCAATCACTGCCGCCTTCAACCGCCTGCCCGCCTGCCAGCAGCCTCCTTCCCGAGGCCGCCGCCGCACCGCTTCCGCTCCCTCCCTTCTCCGCGCCGCACCTCTCTCCCATCCCTACCACGCCGCCCACCACCCTCCCAACCTGCGCCACGCACCCCCCTGTGACCCGCGCCGCGCCCCAACCCGACCACCGCCGCCATCATGAGCTCCTCCTCTACCGTCTCCAACCCGTTCGCCGGTCCCGACGTCACCCTCGTCCGCGACCTCAACATCCATGAGCGCGTCCCGGTCAAGCTTGACCACACCACCGCCTCCTACTCCGCGTGAAAGCGGTATTTTTCGCTCGTGTTCCGTGAGTACCTTCTTCACGGCCACGTGGACGGCACCGTGGACTCCGCGCTCATGATCCATGACGAGGAGTGGATGATCCTCGACGCCACCATCATTCGCTGGTTCTACCTCACCATCTCCAGCGACATCTTCCACACCGTGGTGAACGACGAGAACGACGCCTATGCGGTCTGGACCAAGCTCAACGGCCTCTTCACCGACAATCGGCTGCAGCGCAAGGTCCTCCTCTATGGTGAGTTTTACGGGTGCCAACAACTTGACTCGTCCATCGATGATTTTTGCATGCGTCTCAAGAAGCTCGCCGATGAGCTCCGTGATCTGGGGGAGAAGATCGGCGACGAGCTCCTCATCAGCACCCTCTCCAGCCGCCTCAACGAGGACTTCGAACGCCGCCTCAACCTCACCTCATCCGGAGCCCACCTTTGGCAAGGTGGTCGGTACCTCAAGCTGGAGGAACGCCGGATGCGGGCGGCCAGACGCGCCCACCCACACCGCCTTTGTTGCCGCACACGTTGGGTTCGCCCCGCCACCGTCCCCGCCCGACGCCGCCCCAGCAGGGCGCCCGCCTTCCGCCGGGCTTCCCGCCGCCCCCACCCACCCCCTTTTCGCCGCCCCACCGGCGGGCAATGGGGAGGCCGTCCACGGCGGCAGCCGGGTGGCCGCAAGGGGAGGCGGCGGCGGCGGCGGTGCTCAAGGAGGAGCGCCACGCCAGCAGCAGCCGGCTCCTCAGCCGGCGGCCCCGTGGTACGCCGGTCAGAACCCGTGGACCGACGTCATCCACGCCTATTCCATGCCGGTCCCACGGGCTCCTACTCCGGGTCTTCTCGGCACTCGGCCTCCGTCACACCAGGCGTATTACGCCGCGCCGCAGCCCTATGCGGCGTCCTATGGGCAGCAGCCGCCGCCAGGCGGGCCTTCGCTGCTGCCCCTGACGTCTGCGCCGTTGTTGGGGAACGTAGTAATTTCAAAAAATTTCCTACGTACACGCAAGATCATGGTGATGCATAGCAACGAGAGGGGAGAGTGTTGTCTACGTACCCTCGTGACCCGGCGAAGCGATCACAACGTAGAGGAAGTAGTCGACGTTCTCCTCGCGATCCGACCGATCCCGACGCCACTCCGGCGCCCCGAGTTCTTGACACACGTACAGCTCGATGACGCCCTCAGACTCGATCCAGCCGAGTGTCGAGGGAGAGTTCCACAAGACGACGGCGTGGTGACGATCTTGATGTTTCATCGGCGCAGGGCTTCGCTTAAGCTTCGCGACGGTATGACCGAGGTGGAATATGGTGGAGGGGGCACCGACACGGCTAAGGAACGATCCGTAGATCAAACTTGTGTGTCCTAGGGTGCCCCCTGCCCCGTATATAAAGGAGGGAGGGGAGGCCGGCCGGCCCCTATAGGCGCGCTAAGGAGGGGGAGTCCTCCTCCTAGTTGAGTAGGACTCCCTTTCCTAGTCCAACTAGGAAGGAGAAGGGGAAGGAAAGAGAGGAGAGGGAGAGGAAGGGGGCCGCCTCCTTGTCCTATTCGGACTCCCACAGGCGCGCCACCTCCTGGTGCGGCCCTCTCTCCCCTCTTGGCCCACTAAGGCCCATAACTTCCCGGGGTTCCGTAACCCTCCGCACTCCGTTTTCTCCGAAACTTCCGAACCTTTCCGTGTCCGAATATAGCCGCAATATATTAATCTTTATGTCTCGACCATTCCGAGACTCCTCGTCATGTCCGTGATCACATCCGGACTCAACTTCTTCGGTACATCAAAATACATAGACTCATAATAACTGTCATCGAAACCTTAAGCGTGCGGACCCTACGGTTCGAGAATAATGTAGACATGACCGAGACACGTCTCCGGTCAATAACCAATAGCGGAACTGGATGCCCATATTGGTTCCTACATATTCTACGAAGATCTTTATCGGTCGACCGCATAACAACATACGTTGTTCCTTTGTCATCGGTATGTTACTTGCCCGAGATTCGATCGTCGGTATGTAATACCTATTTCAATCTCGTTACGGCAAGTCTCTTTACTCGCTCCGTAATACATCATCTCACAACTAACTCATTAGTTGTAGTGCTTGCAAGGCTTCATGATGTGTATTACCGAGAGGGCCCAGAGATACCTCTCCGACAATCGGAGTGACAAAACCTAATCTCAAATACGCCAACCCAACATCTGCCTTTGGAGACACCTGTAGTACTCCTTTATAATCACCCGATTACGTTGTGACGCTTTGGTAGCACCAAAGTGTTCCTCCGTAAACGGAGTTGCATAATCTCATAGTTACGAGAACATGTATATGTCATGGATAAAAGCAGTAGCAACACACTAAACGATCGTGTGCTAAGCTAATGGAATGGGTCATGTCAATCAGATCATTCTACTAATGATGTGACCTCGTTAATCAAATAACAACTCTTTGTTCATGGTCGAAACATAACCATCTTTGATTAACAAGCTAGTCTAGTAGAGGCATACTAGTGACATATTGTTTTGTCTATGCATTCACACATGTATCATGTTTCCGGTTAATACAATTATAGCATGAATGATAAACATTTATCATGAAATAAGGAAATAAATAATAACTTTATTATTGCCTCTAGGGCATATTTCCTTCAGTCTCCCACTTGCACTAGAGTCAATAATCTAGATTACATAGTAATGATTCTAACACCATGGAGTCTTGGTGCTGATCATGTTTTGCTCGTGGAAGAGGCTTAGTCAACGGGTCTGCAACATTCAGATCCGTATGTATCTTGCAAATCTCTATGTCTCCCACCTGGACTAAGTCCCGGATGGAATTGAAGCGTCTCTTGATGTGCTTGGTCCTCTTGTGAAATCTGGATTCCTTCGCTAAGGCAATTGCTCCAATTGTCACGAAGATTTTCATTGGACCCGATGCACTAGGTATGACACCTAGATCGGATATGAACTCCTTCACCGCACTCCTTCATTAGCTGCTTCCGGCTGCTATGTACTCCATTGTACATGTAGATCCCGCTTCGACGCTTTGTTTAGAACTGCACCAACCGACAGCTCCTCCGCTTAGTGTAAATCGATCCGGTCTACGATTTAGAATCGTCCGGATCGTGTCAAAGCTTGCATCAACGTAACTGCCACGATGAGCTCTTTGTCACCTCCATATACGAAAACATATCCTTAGTCCTTTTCGTATTTCAGATGTTCTTGACCGCTGTCCAATGATCCACTCTGGATTACTTTGGTACCTCCTGGTAAACTTATAGCAAGGCACACATCAGTCCGGTACACAAGATTGCATACATGATAGAGCCTATGGCTGAAGCATAGGAACATCTTTCATTTTCTCTCTATCTTCTGCAGTGGTCGGGCATTGAGTCTTACTCAACTTCACACCTTGTAACACAGGCAAGAACCAGGTCTTTCATTGAAAAACTCTTATTCAAGTATCCCTTTATGCTATCCAGAAATTCTATATCATTTCCGATCAGCAATATGTCATCTACATATAATATCGAAAATGCTACTGAGCTCCCACTCACTTTCTTGTAAATACAAAGCTTCTCCAAAAGTCTCAGACAAACCCAAATGCTTTGATCACACTATCAAAGCGCTTATTCCAACTCCGAGATGCTTGCACCAGTCCATAGATGGATCGCTGGAGCTTGCACACTTTGTTAGCTCCTTTGGATCGATAAAACCTTCGGTTGCATCATATACAACTCTTCTTCCGTAAATCCATTCAGAATGCAGTCTTTACATCCATTTGCCAAATTTCATAATCATAAAATGCGCAATTGCTAACATGATTCGGACGGACTTAAGCATCGTTACGGGTGAGAAGGTCTCATTGTAGTCAATCCCTTGAACTTGCCGAAACCTTTTGCGACAAGTCGAGCTTTATAGACGAGAACATTACCGTCGGCGTCGGTCTTCTTCTTGAAGATCCACTTGTTTTCTATTGCTTGCCTACCCTCGGCAAGTCAACCAAAGTCCATACTTTGTTTTCATACATGGATCCCATCTCAGATTTCATGGCCTCAAGCCATTTTATGAATCTGGGCTCACCATCGCTTCTTCATTGTTCGTAGGTTCATCATGATCTAGTAGCATGACTTCCAGAACAGGATTACCGTACCACTCTAGTGCGGATCTTACTCTGGTTGATCTACGAGGTTCTGCAGTAACTTGATCTGAAGTTTCATGATCAACATCATCGACTTCCTCACTACTTGGTGTAGATGTCTCGAAACCGGTTTCTGCGATTTAACTACTTTCAAGTAAGGGAGAAGGTACTATTACCTCATCAAGTTCCACTTTCCTCCCACTCACTTCTTTCGAGAGAAACTCCTTCTCTAGAAAGGATCCATTCTTAGCAACGAATGTCTTGCCTTCGGATCTGTGATAGAAGGTGTACCCAACTGCTCCTTTGGGTATCCTATGAAGACACATTTCTCGATTTGGGTTCGAGCTTATCAGTTGAAGTTTTTCACATAAGCATCGCATCCCCAAACTTTAAGAAACGACAACTTTGGTTTCTTGCCAAACCATAGTTCATAAGGTGTCGCCTCAACGGATTTCGACGGTGTTCTATTCAGGTGAATGCGGCCGTCTCTAGAGCATAACCCCAAAACGATAGCGGTAAATCTGTAAGAGACATCATAGATCGCACCATATCTAGTAAAGTGCGATTACGACGCTCGACACACCATTACGCTGTGGTGTTCGGGTGGCGTGAGTTGCGAAACTATTCCGCATTGTCTCAAATGTAGACCAAACTCGTAACTCAAATATTCACCTCCACGATCGATCGTAGAAATTTAATTTTCTTGTTACGATGATTTTCAACTTCACTCTGAAATTCTTTGAACTTTTCAAATGTTTCAGACTTATGTTTCATTAAGTAGATATACCCATATCTGCTTAAGTCATCTGTGAAGGTGAGAAAATAACGATATCCGCCACGAGCCTCTACATTCATCGGACCACATACATCTCAGTATGTATGATTTCCAACAAATCTGTTGCTCTCTCCATAGTACCGAGAACGGGTTCTAGTCATCTTGCCCATAAGGCACGGTTCGCAAGTGCCAAGTGATTCATAATCAAGTGACTCCAAAAGTCCATCAAGATGGAGCTTCTTCATGCGCTTTACACCGATATGACCTAAACGGCAAGCCACAAATAAGTTGCACTATCATTATCAACTCTGCATCTTTTGGTTTCAACATTATGAATATGTGTATCACTACTATCGAGATTCATCAAAATAGACCACTCCTCAAGGGTGCATGACCATAAAAGATATTACTCATATAAATAGAACAACCATTATTCTCTCGATTTAAATGAATAACCGCCTCGCATCAAACAAGATCCAGATATAATGTTCATGCTCAACGCAGCACCAAATAACAATTATTTAGGTCTAAAACTAATCCCAAGGTAGATGTAGAGGTAGCGTGCCGACCGCGATCACATCGACTTTGGAACCATTTCCCACGCGCGTCGTCACCTCGTCCTTTGCCGTTGTTCGCAATCCGTAGTCCCTGCTTCGAGTTGCAAATATTAGCAATGAACCAGATCAAATACCAGTGCTCTGCGAGCTCTAGTAAGGTACACATCAATAACATGTATATCACATATACCTTTGTTCACCTTGCCATCCTTCTTATCCGCCAAATACTTGGGGCAGTTCCGCTTCCAGTGACCAGTCTGCTTGCAGTAGAAGCACTCAGTTTCAGGCTTAGGTCCAGACTTGGGTTTCTTCTCCCGAGCAGCAACTTGCTTGCTGTTCTTCTTGAAGTTCCCCTTCTTCTTCCCTTTGCCTTTCTTCTTGAAACTAGTGGTCTTATTGACCATCAACACTTGATGCTCCTTCTTGATTTCTACCTCCGCAGCCTTTAGCATTGCGAAGAGCTCGTATAGTCTTTACTAACCCTTGCATATTATAGTTCATCACGAAGCCTTTGTAGCTTGGTGGCGTGATTGAAGAATTCATCAATGACACAATCATCCGGAAGATTAACTCCCAATTGTGTCAAGTGATTGTAGTACCCGCACATTCCGAGTATGTGCTCACTAATGTAACTATTCTCCTCCATCTTGCAGCTATAGAACTTATTGGAGACTTCATATCTCTCAATCCGGGCATTCTGTTGGAATATTAACTTCAACTCCTGGAACATCTCATATGCTCCATGACGCTCAAAACGTCGTTGAAGTCCCGGTTCTAAGCCGTAAAGCATGGCACATCGAACTATAGAGTAGTCATCAGCTTTGCTCGCCAGACGTTCTTAACATCGTCGGTTGCATCAGCAAGCAGGCTCGGCACCCAGCGGTGCATCTAGGACGAACTCTTCAGGCAGCAATGAGGATAATCCTCGAGTTACGGACCCAGTCCGTGTAATTGCTACCATCATCTTTCAACTTTGCTTTCTCAAGGAACGCATTAAAATTCAACGGAACAACAAAGACGAGCCATCTATCTACAATCAAACATAAACAAGCAAGATACTATCAGGTACTAAGTTCATGATAAATTTAAGTTTAATTAATCATATTACTTAAGAACTCCCACTTAGAAAAACATCTCTCTAGTCATCTAAGTGATCACGTGATCCAAATCAACTAAACCATAACCGATCATCACGTGAAATGGAGTAGTTTTCAATGGTAAACATCTTATGTTGATCATATCTACTATATGATTCACGTTCGACCTTTCGGTCTCCGTGTTCCGAGGCCATATCTGCATATGCTAGGCTCGTCAAGTATAACCCGAGTATTCTGCGTGTGCAAAACTGGCTTGCACCCGTTGTAGATGGACGAGAGCTTATCACACCCGATCATCACGTGGTGTCCGGGCACGATTTAACTTTGGCAACGGTGCATACTGGGAGAACACTTCTTGATAATTTAGTGAGAGATCATCTTATAATGCTACCGTCAATCAAAGCAAGATAAGATGCATAAAGGATAAACATCACATGCAAATCAATATAAGTGATATGATATGGTCATCATCATCTTGTGCTTCGTGATCTTCATCTCCGCAGCACCACCATGATCACCATCGCCACCGGCGCGACACCTTGATCTCCATCGTAGCATCGTTGTCGCCTCGCCAATCTTATGCTTCTACGACTATCTCTACCGCTTAGTGATAAAGTAAAGCATTACAGGCGATTGCATTGCATACAATAAAGCGACAACCATATGGCTCCAGCCATTGCCGATAACTTCGGTTACAAAACATGATCATCTCATACAATAAAATATAGCATCACGCCTTGACCATATCACATCACAACATGCCCTGCAAAAACAAGTTAGACGTCCTCTACTTTGTTGTTGCAAATTTTACGTGGCTGCTACGGGCTTAAGCAAGAACCAGTTTCACCTCGCGATCAAAACCACAACGATATTTCGTCAAATAGACTCCGTTTAACCTTCTCAAGGATCGGGCGAGCCACACTCGGTTCAACTAAAGTGAGAGAGAGGCACCCACCAGTCACCTTTAAGCAACGAGTGCTCGTGGCGGTGAAACCAGTCTCGCGTAAGCGTCTGGCGTAATGTCGGTCCGGGCCGCTTCATCTCACAATACCGCTGAACCAAAGTATGACATGCTGGTAGGTAGTATGACTTGTATCGCCCACAACTCACTTGTGTTCTACTCGTGCAAAACATCAAACCATAAAAACCTAGGCTCGGATGCCATCATTGGGGAACGAGTAATTTCAAAAATTTCCTACGTACACGCAAGATCATGGTGATGCATAGCAACGAGAGGGGAGAGTGTTGTCTACGCACTCTCGTAGACCCGGCGAAGCGATCACAACGTAGAGGAAGTAGTCGACGTTCTCCTCGCGATCCGACCGATCCCGACGCCAGCTCCGGCGCCCCGAGTTCTTGACACACGTACAGCTCGATGACGCCCCTCGTATCCGATCCAGCCGAGTGTCGAGGAGAGTTCCACAAGACGACGGCGTGGTGACGATCTTGATGTTTCATCGGCGCAGGGCTTCGCTTAAGCTTCGCGACGGTATGTTACTTCCCGGGGTTCCGTAACCTCTCCACTCCGTTTTCTCCGAAACTTCCGAACCTTTCCGGTGTCCGAATATAGCCGTCCAATATATTAATCTTTATGTCTCGACCATTCCGAGACTCCTCGTCATGTCCGTGATCACATCCGGACTCAATTTCTTCGTACATCAAAATACATAAACTCATAATAACTGCCATCAAACATTAAGCGTGCGGACCCTACGGTTCGAGAATAATGTAGACATGACCGAGACACGTCTCCGGTCAATAACCAATAGCGGGACCTGGATGCCCATATTGGTTCCTACATATTCTACGCAGATCTTTATCGGTCAGACCGCATAAAAACATACGTTGTTCCCTTTGTCATCGGTATGTTACTTGCCCGAGATTCGATCGTCGGTATCTAATACCTAGTTCAATCTCGTTACCGGCAAGTCTCTTTACTCGTTCCGTAATACATCATCTCACAACTAACTCATTAGTTGTAGTGCTTGCAAGGCTTCAGTGATGTGTATTACCGAGAGGGCCCAGAGATACCTCTCCGACAATCGGAGTGACAAAACCTAATCTCGAAATACGCCAGCCCAACATCTGCCTTTGGAGACATCGGTAGTACTCCTTTATAATCACCCAGTTATGTTGTGACGTTTGGTAGCACCCAAAGTGTTCCTCCGGTAAACGGGAGTTGCATAATCTCATAGTTACAGGAACATGTATATGTCATGGATAAAAGCAGTAGCAACATACTAAACGATCGTGTGCTAAGCTAATGGAATGGGTCATGTCAATCAGATCATTCTACTAATGATGTGACCTCGTTAATCAAATAACAACTCTTTGTTCATGGTCAGGAAACATAACCATCTTTGATTAACAAGCTAGTCTAGTAGAGGCATACTAGTGACATATTGTTTTGTCTATGAATTCACACATGTATCATGTTTCCGGTTAATACAATTATAGCATGAATGATAAACATTTATCATGAAATAAGGAAATAAATAATAACTTTATTATTGCCTCTAGGGCATATTTCCTTCAGCCGTCTCTTCCGCCGGCGCCGTGGGACCCGGCTCTCCTGGCGGCTCTCCACACCGCCCGCTCCCCGTCCAGCTACACCGGCGGCGGCGATTGGTACATGGACAGTGGCGCCACCGCTCATATGGCGGCGTACCCCGGTAACCTCCATACTGCTCACCCTGTCCACACCTCCAACCGCATCACCGTCGGTGACGGTTCTTCTCTTCCCATCACCCATATTGGACATACATATTTTCTGTCTAACTCCACTCCTATATCCATGTCTAATATTCTTGTTTCTCCTAATCTTATTAAAAATCTTGTTTCCGTTCGTTCTCTTACACGTGAAAATCCGGTGACCGTTGAATTTGACGAATGTGGTTTTTCTGTTAAGGACGCTCGCACGCGGATGGTGCTCCACCAATGTGACAGCCCCGACGAGCTCTACCCGGTTCACTCCGCCGCCTCCACCACTTCCGCCGCCCCTGTCGCTCTCGCCACCGGAGTAGATCTCTGGCACGCTCGCTTGGGTCATCCTAATCATGCCACCCTTCGCCACATACTTCGGAGTATTTCTTTCACGTGTAATAAGAACGAGGATCACTCGTGTCATGCATGCCGCCTTGGCAAACATGCTCGTCTTCCGTTTAGGGCTTCTTCCTTTGTTGCATCGTACCCGTTTGAGTTGATTCATAGTGATGTTTGGACATCTCCTGTTGCAAGGAATACGGGCTTTCTTTATTACCTTGTCATCCTTGATGATTTTTCGCATTATGTGTGGACCTTCCCGTTGCGCCGCAAGTCGGACGTTATCTCCACTCTTGTCGGTTTCTACTCTTATGTCCGTACGCAGTTTGGCCGGCCCATTCTTGTGTTGCAGGCAGACAACGGGAAGGAATTTGACAACACCGCTGTCCGCGATCTTCTCGCCACACATGGCACGATTTTTCGTCTCACTTGCCCGTACACCTCGCAGCAGAACGGTCGTGCTGAGCGCATCCTTCGCACTCTTAATGACTGCATTCGGACTCTTCTCTTTCACGCCAATGTGCCCGCGTGCTTTTGGCTGACGCTCTAGCCACCGCTTCCCTCCTCATAAACATCCGTCCATGTCGTACTCGCGGGAACTTTACACCTCACCACCTTCTCTTCGGTGCACCCCCCTCTTATGAAGGGCTTCGCATTTTCGGCTGCCTGTGCTACCCTAGCATCGCTGCCATTGCGCCTCATAAGCTCGCACCCCGCTCCGTCGCCTGCATCTTTCTCGGCTACCCACCTAACACTAAGGGCTACCGCTGCTACGATCCAGTCTCTCACCGTGTTTTCACCTCCCGACACGTTTACTTTGATGAGATGGTCTTCTCGTTTCAGCAGCAGACACCCCTCGTCGTCTCTTCACCGCCGGCCACCGGCGTCCCTTCGACGACCTCGTCAGGTGGACGAGCACGCCTGGTTCATGGACCGCCTCCGGGCTTTGGCAGTCCACGGGCCCTCCTGCCGGCGCCCTCCACGGCCGACCCTGCCGTTGCGGCCGGCGCCCCGCCTTCACCCGCCGCCCCGACTTCGGCACCACGGGTCGGGCGCTCCTCCACCGCCGACGCCGGCCGTCTCGTCGGCCGCCTCGGCGGCCTCGCCGCCGCCGCCTCACCGCCGCCTCGCCAGCCTCGCCGCCGCCTCCTCTCGCTGTCCGTCGCCGCCGCCTCGCCGCTCTCTCGCCCGCCGCGACGCCGGCTGTGACGCTGCCTCCTCGCCCGCCACGGTGGCCCCGTCGATCTCGTCACCGTGCTTTCGCGCCGGCATTCACTGCCGAGCCTCCGGTACTCGCGTGATTTAGAATACGTCCTCGCCGCCTCGCCGCGGAGCCGCCACCCATTCTGCGTCCGCTGCGCCACCTCCGTGATCCTCACGGCTTGCGGCGATGCAGAAGAGTTCGACGCTCTCCAACGGAACCGCACTGACTCGGTTCCCGGTCTCCTCGCGCCAATGTCATCACCGGCAAGTGGGTCTTCTGTCATAAGACCCGCTCAGACGGTTCACTTGAGCGCTACAAGGCTCGCTGGGTGGTCCGCGGTTTCCGCCAGCGCGCTGGAGTTGATTTCACGGAGACGTTCGCCCCGGTTGTCAAACCGGGCACGATCCGCACTGTCCTCCAGCCTGCCGTTTCTCGCGGCTGGCCCGTTCACCAGATGGATGTCTCCAACGCCTTCCTCCACGGCCATCTTGAGGAGCAGGTGTTTTGTGAGCAACCCACCGATTTCGTCGACGCCTCATTCCCCGGCCATGTGTGCCTGCTGTCGCGCTCTCTTTATGGGCTCAAGCAGGCACCCCGCGCCTGGTACCAGCGGATCGCCGGGTTTCTTCAGACACTGGGATTCAGCGTCACTCGCTCGGACGCCTCACTGTTTGTCTATCGCCACGGTGACACGACTACATATTTGCTGCTTTATGTCGACGACATCATCCTGACAGCCTCCTCCGCAGCCGTTCTTCAGCAGATTACTCTCCGGCTGCGTAACGAGTTTGCTATCAAGGACCTGGGTGCTCTCCATTATTTCCTTGGCATTGAGGTCGTTCCACTAGTAGAAAACAACCCATTAGTCCCGGTTCGTAAGGGCCTTTAGTCCCGGTTCATGAACCGGGACTAATGGGTCGTTACTAATGCCACCAGACATTAGTCCCGGTTCAAAGACGAACCGGGACCAATGTAACTCCACGTGGCGATGTGCACCGAGCCCATCGAGGTCTTTGGTCCCGTTGGTGGCACCAACCGACCAAAAGTCTTTTTTTAAGAAAGTGGCTGCTTTAGGGTTTTGTGGTTTATTTTAGGTTGTTATTTATAGCTAGCTAATAGAGAGAAGTGTCCTCTCTTATCTTCGTCCTTGGTTTATCAACGCTTATATGTTCATTGCACCCGCAGATATATATATGACATGGCTCATGCATGCTTTGCATCATACATCATCATATATATGTATATAATAAAGTCCTACTAATCATGCATCATCATACTACTTCTACTAGCTCGTTATTAATAATAAGTCATACGATCATCATCCCGGTATATAGTCATCGAACCCAACCCTACATATATAATTGTTCTTAGCACATGATCATCAAGATTACAGGTATAGGACCTAAAACACCCTTAAGGTAAAATAGCATAAAACAATATAGACCCCGACTCTCCATTATGAAGAATGGCGATCATCCTGTCTCCAATTCTTGCCTTTCGCTGCTTATTGCTTCCAAGAAGCTCCTTACGACTGTCCATACATTTTTTCCATTCTTTGATTGTTATGTCTCCACTTCTTTTAGAAACCCGATATGGACAGTTGAGATTCGTAGGACGACCTGGTAGTATGTTCAAAACATGAAGGCTACCACGCGTATACATCAGATGAGGGACACACTCATTCGGGATTATCTGTTGAAAAACATAGTAATAACTTCGTAGTTAGCAATGATGTACTAGTTTAGAAGTGTGCAAAAAGATGCACGGATGTTGTAATAGTAAAAAATAATCGTACCAAGGTATCTCCATGGTAGTTATCAGAGTTCAACACGTGCACTAGTGGCACGTATTGACCATAATGTTGAGGAGTTTGATTGTAGATATTGTAATTCTCAAGATCTCTACAAAATCCGACTAGATGTCGCTTTCTCCCGATAAGTTAATTCGCAGCCTTCGGTGTAGTATGTTCTGTCTACCATCTTCCGCACATTCTTTGAAGAATGAAAATAAGCTGTCAATGGAGATAAGTTGTCAACTATATATTTTGAAATAAACAATATAAATTACTTAATAACTATGTTTAGCTCACATGAGGGAAGAACTGGAGGTGTATGCACAAAGACCCAAATCGTAGGTGTCTCTTGCTCGATTGTAGGATCACCAAGATCCATGGTGATAATCATACCCTCATCAAGACCATACATCTTGCAAAATGCATCCCAATTTTTGCAACCAAAATGGGTTACACTCTGAGCATTGTACAGCTTTACTTGAAAATCCACATCATGTTCGGTACTTAGGACAATTTTTTTTGTTTCGAAATTTTCATGGTCTTCAAAATCCATCCTCTCCAAGACATAGCGTCTTGCAAAGCATGGGATAAGCTAGTCAAATTGAAAAAGATGAAAATTACACGTTAAAATAGTTGAAGTCGTGCTTAATTAGAAAAAAAACTATTTTCGTCGTTGCGTACCGTATGAACATCGCAAGTCTCCTCGAGCTTAATGCTGAATCGCCGATCTTCCTCCAGCTCAATGAATATGTCGCACATACCTCGGTCATCGTGGCACCATCGCACTCCCGGGCGATTTTCGTGCGTCGATGAGGACGACATTTCGCCCACGCTCATAATTCAAATATTAAACTAGATCATTATTATAAATCACGGGTTGACTATAGATGATCGATGTACATACGGGTTGAATACTACATCATCTCTTGGTGTCCGTACATCATCGAATATTATCACTAATAAAACTAGAACCGTGGCGCCCGACGGTATCGACGCTGGCTGTGTCCGGATGCCTCACCACCGCCATCGCCCACGCGACCGCCACCAAACAAGGATCGGGTCAACAACGGGTTGCCTCCTCACCAACCTACTACGCCCCCGAAAGGTAACACCTCCCAATACCAACCGGCGGAGCCCAGCCCAACATGACCTCGATCAAGCAGGCCTCCATCGCCGACTCGACGACGACGAGGATGCGGGATAGGCATCGCCGACGCCGACGGGGAACTACTTCTATATATAGTTAAATAAAAGTAGTCTTATTAATTAAATCTATCTAGCTCAACTACTAAACACTTACTATAAATAAATAAGTAGTACTTACTAAAACAAACTACTTCATATATAAACTACTTCTTCTTTTTTTCCTTTTCTAAATTACTACACATCTAATCCTACATAAAGATCTAAATTACTACACATCTATTTACAGAAAAAAAATCTAACATAAAAACTAACTAAAAATCTTTTACAGAAAAAAATCTAACATAAAGAAACTAACATAAAAAACTAACATAAAAAACTAACATAAAAACCTTACATAAAAAATCTAACATAATATGAACAAATTTTACAGAAAAAAACTAACATAAAGAAACTAACATAAAAATCTTACATAATATGAACAATTCTTTTTACAGAAAAAAATCTAACATAAAAACCTTACATAAAAAATCTAACATAATATGAACAAATTTTACAGAAAAAAAACTAACATAAAGAAACTAACATAAAGAAACTAACATAAAAAATCTTACATAATATGAACAATTCTTTTTACAGAAAAAAAACTAACATAAAAACCTTACATAAAAAATCTAACATAATATGAACAAATTTTACAGAAAAAAAACTAACATAAAGAAACTAACATAAAGAAACTAACATAAAAATCTTACATAATATGAACAATTCTTTTTACAGAAAAAAATCTAACATAAAAACCTTACATAAAAAATCTAACATAATATGAACAAATTTTACAGAAAAAAACTAACATAAAGAAACTAACATAAAGAAACTAACATAAAAATCTTACATAATATGAACAATTCTTTTTACAGAAAAAAAATCTAACATAAAAACCTTACATAAAAATCTAACATAATATGAACAAATTTTACAGAAAAAATCTAACATAAAGAAACTAACATAAAGAAACTAACATAAAAAATCTAACATAAAAATCTTACATAATATGCACAAATCTTTTTACAGAAAAAAAATCTAACATAAAAACTAACAAATTAATTACACAATCTACATTAACTACATATCTAAATTACACAATCTAATCTAACAAAAATATCTATGAACTAAAAAAATCTAAAACAAATCTAAGAAAAATAAAAAAAAACTGCCGGCGACGGCGACGGCGTAGGTGCGGCGCGGGCGGCAGGGCGTCAGGGCGGGCGCGACGGCGTGGGCGGGCGGGCGGGCGGGCGATGACGGCGCAGGGTCGGTCGGGCGGGCGGGCGACGACGACGGTGGCTTGGCGGCAGGCGCGGCGGCGGACGGCAGACGGCAGCGGTGGCGGCGACGCAGCGCAGGCAAGGGCAGCGGCGGCGGCGGGCGCGGCGGGGCGGCGACGGTGTCGGGCGGCAGGGAGCACAGCAGCGAGAGCGAGAGATCGAAGTGGGGATGCGGTTCGAAATCCTAAGTGCTACTTATATAGCAAAGAAGAGTTGTCGGTTAGTGCACAAACGGGACCAATGCCCTCTTTAGTCGGTTTGTGCCACCAACCGACCAAAGACTTTTTCAAAGAGCCCAAAGGGCGGAAACGAAGATTATTGGTCCCGTTGGTGGCACAAACCGACAAAGAGGGCATTGGTCCCGGTTGCAGCCACGAACCGACAAAGCGGAAGATTAGTCCCGGTTGGTGCCACCAACCGGGACCAATGGACTCTGCAGCTGTTTTTTTATTCTTCCAAGAGCTTTGGTTTTAGTCCCACCTCGCCAAGCGAGAGGCACTCGCACTGTTTATAAGCCCCGAGTGCGAGATACAATGACGAAGATGCTCAATGCTCAAGACGTTGGTCGGCTTCAACCCTTGCGGGATACGGTAGACTGCACAGAGCTATGTGCGGTCAGATTGACACTATCCCAAAGGGTTGAAGCAGATTAACGAGCATTGCGTCTCTTTTTATTTGTAATGACTTATTATAACTCAGAAAAAATAAATATAGCAGAAAAAGAAAAACTATATAAAAACTACTCATAAATGAATAGAAGCAAAAATAGTTGTGATTAACTATAGTAAAAAAGGAGCATATATGCTTATTTTTAATGGCTTATTACAACTCAGAAATAAAAAGAAAAAATAAATATAGCAGAAAAAGAAAAACTATATAAAAACTACTCAGAAATGAATAGAAGCAAAAATAGTTGTGATTAACTATAGTAAAAAGGAGCATATATGCTTATTTTTAATGGCTTATTACAACTCAGAAATAAAAAGAAAAATAAATATAGCAGAAAAAGAAAAACTATATAAAAACTACTCATAAATGAATAGAAGCAAAAAATAGTTATGATTAACTATAGTAAAAAGGAGCATATATGCTTATTTTTAATGGCTTATTACAACTCAGAAATAAAAAGAAAAAATAAATATAGCAGAAAAGAAAAACTATATAAAAACTACTCATAAATGAATAGAAGCAAAAAATAGTTGTGATTAACTATAGTAAAAAGGAGCATATATGCTTATTTTAATGGCTTATTACAACACAGAAATAAAAAGAAAAAATAAATATAGCAGAAAAAGAAAAACTATATAAAAACTACTCATAAATGAATAGAAGCAAAAAATAGTTGTGATTAACTATAGTAAAAAGGAGCATATATGCTTATTTTAATGGCTTATTACAACTCAGAAATAAAAAGAAAAAATAAATATAGCAGAAAAAGAAAAACTATATAAAAACTACTCATAAATGAATAGAAGCAAAAAATAGTTGTGATTAACTATAGTAAAAAGGAGCATATATGCTTATTTTTAATGGCTTATTACAACTCAGAAATAAAAAGAAAAAATAAATATAGCAGAAAAAGAAAAACTATATAAAAACTACTCATAAATGAATAGAAGCAAAAATAGTTGTGATTAACTATAGTAAAAAAGGAGCATATATGCTTATTTTAATGGCTTATTACAACTCAGAAATAAAAAGAAAAAATAAATATAGCAGAAAAAGAAAAACTATATAAAAACTACTCATAAATGAATAGAAGCAAAAAATAGTTGTGATTAACTATAGTAAAAAAGGAGCATATATGCTTATTTTTAATGGCTTATTACAACTCAGAAATAAAAAGAAAAAATAAATATAGCAGAAAAAGAAAAAACTATATAAAAAACTACTCATAAATGAATAGAAGCAAAAAATAGTTGTGATTAACTATAGTAAAAAAGGAGCATATATGCTTATTTTTAATGGCTTATTACAACTCAGAAATAAAAAGAAAAAATAAATATAGCAGAAAAAGAAAAAAAAACTACTCAGAAATGAGTACAGATGCGCTTATAGAGGAAATTCAACTTAAATTCATAACGAATTTCAAGAGAAATCCGTATGAATTTATGCTAAATTACCTATATAAGCGCATCTATTTTCATTATCGGAGGAGCTCAATAAAGTAGAGAGGGAGGGGCTTATAAACCAGTCCCGTTCCCCTTCGGTTGGCGAGGTGGGACTAAACTCTGGTCGCAACGGGCACCAACTTTTAGTCCCGGTTGATGGCACGAACCGGGACTAATGGGAGCCCATTGGTCCCGGTTCAAGCAACCAACCGGGACCAATAGGTTTGGGCTCGAGCAGGACCAATGGTCCTGTTCGTCCCACAAACCGGGACCAATAGGTCCAGACGAACCGGGACCAATGGCCCACGTGGCCTGGCCGCCCGAGGCTCACGAACCGGTCCGATGTTTCATTGGTCCCGGTTCGATTGAACCGGACTAATAGGCTGGACCGGCCGACCATTGCCCCTTTTCTACTAGTGTTCGGCGTCCGGACGGTTTCTTTCTTCATCAATGTATATGCCCATGAGCTTCTTGGCGCTACCGATGCTCAATCGCCATCCGGTTGCTACTCCGCTGACACGAAGGCCAAGGTTTCGCTCTTGAGGGTTCGCCGCATCGGATGCTCCATTCTACCGGTCTATTGTCGGCGCTCTACAAGATGCCAGACTCTCACCGACCGGATCTTGATATGCTGTCCAGCAGTGTGTCTCCACATGCACGCCTCGTGACTCTCATCGACTCTCGTGAAGCGGATCCTTCGCTACATCCGCGCACGATGTCCCTTGGGTTGACACTCACGGCGTCCACTTCTCCGGAGATGGTGGCTTACTCCGATGCGATCGGGTCGGCTGCCCGACACTCGTCGATCCACCTCGCTCTCTGCGTCTACCTCGGTCCTTCCCTCGTCTCGTGGTCGCCAGCGACAACCCACGGTTTCGCGCTCTAGCGCGAGGTCGAGTACCGAGTCAGGCCAACGCTGCCGCCGAGTGCACCTGGCTTCGACAGTTGCTTGAGAGCTACATCACGATGTCTCCTAGGCTACGCTTGTTCATCGCGACAACGTCTCTGCGGTGTACCTCTCCGCCAACCCCGTTCATCATCGCCGGACGAAACACATCGAGCTGGACATTCACTTTGTGCGCGAAAGGGTGGCTCTTGGACGCATGCGGGTTCTCCATGTGCCGACTGCTCAGCAGTTCGCTGATGTGATGACGAAGGGACTGCCGACTTCCACCTTTGAGGAGTTTCGTTCCAGTCGGTGTTGAGTATATTGTGTACGTGTATATGTGTGTGTAGGGCCCACCTCCTGTTTTCCTTGTATAGTTGAGGTTGTGGCCCACCTCTGTACTTATATGTACGTGCCTGGTGCACCGATCAATACATCGTGATTGCACAGCCATAACTTGTCCTTCTACAAAAACCAGGGCCCCGTTCCTTCCTTCCTTCACCAACAGCAAGCAACCAAACAAAGCCTTGGATTGATAGAAGCAAAAGTCAAAGAGCCAGAAGTAAAGTCAGACAGCGTTCAAGAAACACAGTCGTTGCGGGAATCATCGAGCATGGATAAGGTGCTGGCCTTCTCGATCCTGAGCGCGTCGCCGCCGCCGGCAGCAGCTGGGCTCGGCTCTACAGGCGGGGGAGGAAGCTGCAGAAGGACAACCAGGCCGGAGCTGGGCAACAGAGAAAACAGGGCGGTCTGGCTGGGGAAACAGAGCAGCAGCCGGGCAAGGGGAAATCACAGTCGCCCTCGCCGCCGTGGCTGCGGTTCGCGCCGGAGTTCAATGGGATTGACTGCTTCGAGACCATCGTGTGCCATTAATCGGTGCATCGCAAGCCACGGGTGTGACTATTAAAATTCTTTCTTGGTTTGATCGCCTGATGATCGGTGTGTCCACTCCATACGTTGTTGACTTGTGCTTCTAACTGAAGCCACAGGTTGTACAGAATACAGAGTAAATTGTAGAAGACTTGTGTCCGTCGTGTTCTTCATATGGGGGCTATTTGGCCGTGATTCTTTGGATAAAATATTGCTGTTTGCATAGCTAAGGAAGAAATTGCTACCAGCATAGTTAAGTTCAAACGTGGTAGGGTTGTTCAAACAAACAAATCTAGAACTGTACACGCGTCAATTGCATGTCCCTCGCACAATTACCCGATCGTCTTTTATCCAAAGGTGAAGTTCGTCACGAACGATGTGTACAAGCATACTGCTCATTCTGGTGGTCCCACTGATTGGTCACGAGTATTTTTGTACGTCGTGTTGGCCAGCGAGACTGAG
The DNA here is from genome assembly GCA_021437245.1 of Aegilops speltoides. Taxonomy (NCBI): domain Eukaryota; kingdom Viridiplantae; phylum Streptophyta; class Magnoliopsida; order Poales; family Poaceae; genus Aegilops; species Aegilops speltoides. The sequence goes on from CM038147.1 coordinate 36,544,411, forward strand.
AGTGCAAGCGTGCAACGGACGAGAAGCTGCTGAAGGAACTGGATCTCCAGCTGGAACAATTTTCCTAATGTCTTCCATTCCCACGATATATGCATGCACACTTTCGAACAACATAGATGGTGCAGGGAGAGTGTGTGCCTTGTAATAGCGTTTGTAGTGGCCTTTGTAACATGGAAGCGGGGGTTAGAAGAATGACATTTATAGTGCCCGGTGAGCAGTACTCGTCTAGTACCATATCAAATAGCAATGTTATATGAATCAATGGCGATCCTTTTTTTTCGGGTGATTTAATGGTGATCCTTGGTTAGCTATGAATTTAATTCAACTATGTTTTGCTTTCAACTTAACTAAATAATCCTGGAAATTATGAAGTATATGGGTCTATGATGTAAAGACGGGGTGTTCAATTGGGTGTTGGCCCAGTCCCGACGCCGAGTGCTTTCCGACTACAGTGATGACGAACAAACAGCAAACCCGCTCCTGCCGTTGCAATCACGACGAAGTCTCTTTACGCCCGATGCACCGCACCATAGAAATCTGACCTGGATGCACACGTAGTTGAACACAAGCAGGCACATAGGCTGGTGGATTGATCCTTATGGGAAGCTAGCTTCTACGTACTAGCGAGCACGCACGTATAGCAGCCACTTTTTTGATCGAGACGATCCGCCGGAACAATGCACGTGAGAACTTCATAAGGACACGCCAAGTTGATCGCCACGGGAGCGAGCCGTCAATATTTTTTGTATTGATTTTCCACAATACAAAGTTTACAGGGTTGCACGAATGTATATAGAGGAGCTAAACCAAACAATCTATAGCTAACTAGGATTAGGACTCCTATACGTACACCTGATTGACTCTAGCCCGACCCGGACTTCGACATCGTGGTTAATTCCAACATTGGGTATACAAGAAATTTTCTTTCTTACCGAGAAAAAATAAAAGGCTCAGACTATCGACAACATTGAGGAAATAAAAACAGTCAACATAGCACGACCAGAGAAGAATTGGCCAAAGCCATCACCACGAGCACGCCCAGCAGCTGACGAGATTCCTCCGTCTGTATTGCCGCTGAACGCCATGCGTACTGAAGACGCCGGAGCATGGCTGGCAACCGCTGGCTCACCGGGGTGCCGCAGCCGCCCCATAGATACCTTGCGAAAGCCCCTGATGCCGAGCGAGAAATGGTCCTGCCACCACTGAGCTTTGCTGGCCAGCATCGGCCTGCGGCGGTGAGGGCCAAAAGGATGAGTTCCTATGGGGGACTGGACCATCAATGAGCTCACCATGTGTACTCGTGGTTCTCAATATTTTTTATAGCGAATAGTGCTTAAATGGCGTAGCACCTGGTTTGTTTGGTTCTACAAAAGTTTTGCACCAAGTCCGAACCAACATTGAATTTGCTCTCATTTGCAAATCTGATGTCTTTTATGATTTGTATCATTTGCTCTTTACAACCTGTAGCAGTAAACTTCTAAACTTTGCACCCTATAGCAGTGAGCTGCTAAACTTTGCAACCTGTAGCAGTAAACTATTCTCTCCGTTCCATAATGTAAGACGTTTTTTACACAAGTGTAGTGTCAAAAAACGTCTTACATTATGGAACGGAGGGAGTACTAAACTTTGCAGCCTATAGCAGTGAACTCCTAAACTTTGCAATGCTACACCCACCTAAACAGTTTTACGTGATTAACGTAATGATGAGCAGTTTTCTGTTGGACGAATTAGGGGAGTGGGGCCCCACCCACTTGAAATCGCGGGGAATCCCCATGAGCAAGGCAAGTCTCGAAAGAGCTGAGCACGAGCATGCTCTCGACTTGTTTAAGTCGGAGGATCTTAGAAGGGAATTAGAAAAGAAAAAAAGAGCGGGGTAGCTCAGTAATTCAGCCCGAAGTGGGTGGAGAGGAGAACGTAAGTCTACGTAGGTGTAGCATTATTGAGTTAATTAGTACTAAACATGGCCTCCTGCACCATGTGAATCAACATTGGAAAGCCCATCACCAGCGTGGCAGGCGCTAGTTTTGCTCTCTGATCTTTGCAAATTAAATGTTCAAATAAGGTAAACCAATATAAAGTAGAACATATAATCTAAATGAAACTAATGCTTTTTTTTGAGAGAGAATCTAGGCCAAACTATGACCCTGTTCAGAGTTCCACCAGCTCCGCGAAATCCCGGGAGCTGCGGAGCCAGCAAACAGGCGCTCCGCCACTTTCAGCACTAACTTCACCTGCTCCGGGAGTGGAGTTGTGGAGTGGAGGTTCTCCGAACAGAGCCTATAGGGAGAAAAACGATCAAGTGCCCGACTAATATGGGCTAAATGATGAAATTCACCCAGACCATAGGGTGAATGCAAAGGTCAACATAACGTCGAGCACACAACAGTAGACGACCACCTTAATCAATATACTAGGGCGGCTGCTACGAATCAACCGGATGATCTCCTAGAGAAATCATTCGCCTATCCAGTCGTCGGATCAGTGCACTGGTGTCCGTTAGATACAACCACGACATGGCACTAGTAGAGCACTCGACAGCTTCAATGCAGCACGGCTGGCACCCCCGCAAAGCTCCACTGCAGCACCGCGTGGTGCGACCATAGCTCCAACGCAGCATCGACAACATCTGGCGAAGCTCCATTGCAGCACCGGCAGAGCTCCAACGCAGCACCGACAGCGGCTGTTGAAGCTCCATTGCAACTCCGGCGAAGCTTCATTGCAGCGCTGGCAATGCTTCCGATGGCCCGGCGATGCTCCATTGCAACTCTAGAGAGGCTTCGTTCAGCACCGACTATGTTTCTGGCGGCCCGACGGCGGGTTCAAAGCAACATGGCCGGAGTTGCATCGCCCCTGTCGGCCACTCGCCGCGGTCACCGTTGCAGCGCCGCACGCTCCATTGCAGCTTAGGGATCCACGTGTGGTGCTCCAATCGTAGCTTCGGCGGCCATGGCGGGCGGTGGTCGCGCGTCGCCGCAACATCTCCGACAGCCATGGCAGGCTCTGGTCGCACGTTGAAGCTTTCCTCGATTCATGGTAGCCCGGTCGCGGTGGTGCAGCGGTGCCCTCTGCAGCAGCAGCACTCCGGGGGATAAGGGAGGGTAGGAAGAAAGGGGAGCTCTAGGCAGAAGAAAGCAGAGCGCGACCATGGTAGTGGGCACAAGAGAAAGAGGGATCTGCAGGAGAGAGTGCAAGGAAGACGACTCAATGAGGGAGCGGCAGGAAAGAAAATGCGCAAAGTTCCTTCGTAGCGTGAGCTCCACGGTCCCTCCTATCTAGACCGTTGGCTTGCTACGCGATTTGTGCAGGAAAGGAGCGTGCAGCGGTTGCACGCAGCGTCATTTACAGGCGCTGTCCTGCTCAGGTAAACAGTAATCAAACCTAGGTATAGCCCTGTATGCTAGTCCTTGTCGGTCCTAGAGCATTTGACTCCACTCTGTTCCGTCTTATCAGCCGCCCCTCAACTCCCATCCAAGGTTTTGGTTACCGGTTGAAATTTCAAAATTTCCCATGGTTACCTTATATTTCCAGGCTCCTCGGTAAATCGCCATACCGAGCAAAAAATACCAATTTTTTGGAATTTAAACACTCGATTTACAGTAAAATATGTAGGATCTAATTAATGCCATGAGAGTTGGTTTTGGCGTCTTGGTAGCAATCTAGTTCCTGTTTTGAGAGGTCTCTGGTTTGAATATTCGTTCATTCATTTATTTGAATTTAAAATTCAACTATAAAATTCGCTTCAAATATTCTCGGTATTTCTCGGTAACCATGGTAACCACATTTACCAGTCCCCTTTGATAAAATTGCCTCATTCAGTAACCAAAACCTTGCTCCCATCCACATCTCACACCCGCCCCCCTACCTCTGAACTAGATCCGCAGCTCGCCCTCACTTCCTTACCTTTGAAGGAGTTCCACAGCTCGCCGGCCGTTCGGCCACCTACAAGGAGCAGCGGATGCCCGGCGGATGCTTTAAAGGATTCAGCCGTGCCGTCCAGAGGAGGCACGACACCGGTAAGAGATCCACAGCTCGCCCCTCGTCCTCGGCGGCGAGCTCCGCGGTCTCGGAGCGCGCAGTTCCTTCCTCGTCCCTCGTTGTCTTCCGGGGTATTCATACAGAGAACCGGCACCATCTATTCCCGTCCTTGTCCTTGTCGCACCGCTACAAGTTTTGGTTTTGATCTCCGTCCGTAGGCTAGAGGGCGACGCAGCCATGGAGGTCAGTTTTTTTTCCTCATACGTATTAATGGCGCACTGATTCTTGCTTTGGGCGAACGCATGTAGCTCAGGGTTGATGCGTTTTTTCCCTGCAAACAGGGATACCCAGACGGTACAATACTGAATCACCTAAATCACTAAGCAGATTTATATGCCTCGGCAAGAAATCTAAGAGACGTCGTGTTTAATTTGTGACATGGTAAATACAGATGACTGGGTGGGTACCAATAGTAGACCGGTGAGCACTGGTTGAGCTCTAATCCTGCCACACTTTGGTTTTGTAATGTGTCTTCTAGATTCAGTATCAGAATTGCTCGAGCCATGAACCAAGAAGGAAAAAAAATATATTCTTTTCATTTTGATCCATCTTTTTTGCATGCCATGTACTACTATCACGGGTTATATGTTATAAGATGTGTATACAGAGAGTATTGGTGTGCTGCATAATTTTGGACTCCACATGTTTTTCTGAAGATTATTAGGAGCAGCATAGTACCTGAACTTTTGAGAACCTTCTGTGCAATTGGCACCTAGGCTCAACACATGCAGAGTTTATACAGGATTTCTCACTATTCTAGAATTTAATAATATAACTTCTAGAAAGGATTCATATTAGTTATTTTGTTACCCCCTTCCATGTTTGACTGAGTGCATGGAGGTTTAAATAGCAATGACCCTTACATTGTAGGTATTTAAAATAGTTTTTAGCACATTGTCGCAGCTGGTTAGATGATATTTATTAGAATGCGACTGATGGGGAGTAGATAGAAGGCAAAATTTATATGTTCTGGGTTTTTTTATGTCAAATTACTTGGAAATGCCTTTCATCGTTGCTGGTTTCATTGCTACACATCTAAGGTGACCATGACAAGCGACCAGGAGGGAGTAGGGATGTGGATGGTGATTGACCTGGCCAGCATCGCCGCGGCAAACAACCTGGGCGATGTATCGACAGTCCTTTTTTTGCTGAACCTGATATGTTGCGTATGATTTAGGGAATGTTGATCCTAGCCATTTTTAGTCTATGATGAAATTAATAAATTTTGCCACAAGGAAAAAGTTTTTGATCTTACGCATATCCATATATGCTTGAGTTATTTGTGACTCGGAGAACGGTGGAAATTTTGAATCGATGAGCAAACGTGAAAGAAGACGTGATGGTGAAGACACGGTTCTGCCCATGCGTTCGCACTATTACGGACGATTTTTTTTTTACTTGGCGAAAGTTGTTTGTTCATGTAGGCCACCCACGCGTACATCCATCAACCAGCGCTGGACATGTGCGAAGCACATTTGCCCCTACTCTTTCTTGTCCCTGGCACATTTACGTGCTCCCTGCACGCATAGGTGGGAGGCGCGGGTCTTGGCCCTCCATGTCTTGTCCAGTAGCCTACTAGGCCCATCAAATTCGAATCTTTTTCAGGCCCCAGCCAGAGTATTAGGCTTTGATTCCCGTGACAGAGCTGCTCATCTTCAAACATGTGAACGTATCTCGAGGAAAATGATTCTCTATTGTACGGCCCTGATAGAGGGTACCGTGGAGCTCCAGCTATACAAAACCACTCTCAAGAAAATGCGTGGTTGTGGCTTCTTTGCGTGGATTAGACGGAGATGGGAAGTGGTGCGTGGGGCCATCCAGGACGCTTGTCGACTGCTGGAGGAGGCTTGCGTCTCGCCGTTTTCAGCTGGTTTAGAACAACCATTTTCCATATACTACAACATAAATCTTGTGTAATGCTTAGAACATACTATGCGTGAAGCAATGACATTCATTGTATCTGCCTATTAGTAGTACTATGGCTATCGACATCATCACATAATTCCCATATCCTTCACCATATGTTTTTGCAGGATTCCAATGTGTATTATATCGAACTAGGATTTGGATTGGAAACAAAGAGGATTCGGACCAAATAAAACAAAATTTATTAGATACATGCGTGTTAAAAGTATATTTATTTCCTTTTTGACTCAAGTATATTCATTTGTACCATACAAACATCCTGACCACAAAAAATGTCCAGAAATCACAACGCAGACGGATATGTTAATGTAGGTCCAATGAGTCTTTTTGTTTTGTGAGGACTACAAGCGCAATGTGTCAGTGCAACTTGGCAAAGTGATTTCTTAACGAGCTTCCTGCCCAAACCAACGTGCACCTACAAGACTTGGTAGCCAGTACAAACTTGATTGGTTCGACAAGAGACTCGCAAGTACACCAAACTTGATTAAGCAAGCAAGCAGGTGGATTGATTCCATCGTGTTGGCCAGCCAGACTACTGGAAAGATGTGACTGGCAGTGCAAGCATGTATGGACAAGGAGAAGCTGTTGGAGCAGATGTAACGGGAAGATACATGTGGCCAGAGCGAAAACATTATCAAATGTGTCGATTGAAATTAACTGAAACTAGGCGCTTGAGAGATGACAAAGAAGGGCAGGAGGCTTGGCGACCTGAGAGGTGGATCAACTGTGCAAGGTACCATTTGAGTCATATCTTCATACAAGTTTTTACCTTACATAATTTTCCTTATGTCTTCCAATCCCACGATTTATGCATCACACACTGTCATATCTGGATGCGCACTTTCGAAGCACAAAGATAGAGTGGGAAAATGACTTGCTTGTAATATTGTTTGTTGTGGCCTTTTCTTACCTGGATGGAAAGCAGGGTTTGAGGCAATATCATTTATAGTGTCCGACCAATAGTAGTACTCTAGTACCAAATCGGAGCAATGATCTATGAATCAATGGGAAGTACCTTCATTGGCTATGAATTTAGGCCCTATTTGGTTCATAAGTCCTAGGACTTTTTTAGTCCCAACTTATAAGTCTCAAGTCCGTAAAAAGTCCCTACCTGTTTGGTTCCTGGGACTTATAAGTCCCTATAAGACCATATTACAACTATAAGGCCCTATAAGACTCTTCTTGAGAGTCTTATTTCATAAGTCCCAAATGCCCACTTTAAGTCCCTATAAGTCCCTCCTGTTTGGTTTAGTTGGGACTTCTAGGGACTTCTTTAAGTCCCTAAACCAATAAGTCCATGCAAACAAACACCCTTTTAATGCACTACATTAAATCTTCAACCGATTTCCCCATGACATCTACATTTGGCTTTTAGTTTAGCTGAAAAATATTGAAAATGGCTACAAAATTTATGAAGTCATGAACTACATAATAACCATGTTGGTAATTATAGGATGGGCAACCTTGTAACAATAATTGTGTCATGTTGGTTACTTTAGTGTGGGTAGCTAGTAGTAACTATAGTTATGTCATGTTGGTAATAGTAGCGTGTGCAACCGTTAACTACAGTTGCGTCATGTTAGTAATTGTTGCATGGACATGAGTGTAAATTTACATGATAACCATGTTGGTAACTATATTCGAGTAACCACATAGATTCCTAAATTGGTAACAATGTGTTGCATTGCGTTCTCCTATTGGGGTGCGAGTTTCCCTCCCACCGATGGCGGCAACTGCGGCATGAGGGGTACCGCATCCCGCCCTACAATTATCTGTCCACCACCGTAGACAACAAATGGGTCCAGGCACCAGCGTGTCATTCTACTTGCTGCCAATCCACCCACCAGCAAAAAAACATTTGATGCTTGGAAAATGCCGTCGAGGGGGGCGACGCGGCCCATTTCCTATTAATTGTTTGTCAAGCTAGAGGATGAAGACTTGACATTCCCGGTTTGATACTATCTAAAAACAGTACATTTATACTAATATAGCATAGATGAAAGGTCAAATACCAAGTTTTCCATCCACATGACAAAGTACATTTAGTGTTGTGTTGGTTATTGGGTTAGCATGGGTTCTTTGACTTGTTTCGAGTGACCTGGGTTTGACTCCCCACCGTTACATTAATTTTTAGCATGTTAAAAGAAAAACAATCGGGAGCGGGAGAAATCATTCAAGAGCATGTGGTCTACAGGGAAGCATTCCACCATAAGACTCAACACCTAACATTCGCCAAATACCATTCGTGTTTTTTATACCGTGCATTACACTACATGTTGATGGAAATTCATATCCACATATTAATCTTTTTAGTACTTTTTGAGGTGTATAAAGTCAAGTTTCATATTAAAAAACTAAAGAGTTGTGTGATCTATGGGATTCAAAATGCATTTTTCTAGGCCACGCTAAATTGTTTTTCTTGAATACTTCTGATATATTCATCAAACAATATGAACTTCAGAACACTTCACAAACTTCCGTAATTACGTAAATTTTCTTCTCGGTTAGCTTATCTTTTTTATGAGAGTCTCCAAAATTAAGTTATTGGGCCTCAAAATTAGGACCAAACGTGTCATACCAAGTAGAGTAGTGAAGCAACCTGGAGGACAGTTGAAACTTCCACCACGTGCATCAAGATCTCACTCATTCCCCCTCCCGCTGCATCCATGAATTCTATGGACTACTCTAGCATAGGAAACTGCACCGACCAAGCTTCCTCAGTACTCCCTCGTATATAAGATCGGTCGGTTCCCATTTCTCCCTTCACCAAGCCTAGCAAGCAATTTGTTTGGTGACCCATCTTGATGTCTATCAGGCAACCTGTTTGCATATACATATGAAGATGGATTTTAAAGCAATATTCACTAGTAATTGCAGAAGTGGGGTCTCATAATGTTTTGAAAGAGATAAGTGAATGTTTAAGTACTGTATGCTAATTCAAATTATATTGATGTCCGTATCATTGAAGATACATAGAGCGCACGGCGGTTTACGCGGTTTATGGTGAGTTCAATTGGGAAAATAAGCATTTGGCATGGCAGCGGTTGAGAAATTCAAAGGCCCAATATAATCTCCCCTGGCTCCTAGTGTAAGTTGTTGATCATGTAGGATCGATCCTAACCAAAATAGATCACGCATAATCCAGGCAACCAAAACAGACTATACTGAAGCAACTTATTATTTGGACTGAAACAACTAGGACTAAAAGGAACAAAAATATACGCTATTTGAACTGGAACAGCACCAACTAATGTCGAACTTGGAGTACGAAAATTTGGCGCTACTTCTTCGCCTGGTAGTTCTGATGATGGTACTTTCATGGTAATTTGGCAGATTGACAAAATATCTGAGTTGATAACTTGATCTCTTTTTGTGCTGCTGGTCACATCATCCTCTCCTCCTTGAAACAAAACTCTCCTCGGTTTTTCTGTAGATTTGATCATTTTTTGCTTTAATGTAATATTTGTACACACCTTGGTTTCTCCCGCAAACACAGATCGCAACACACGTCATCTTTTGGCATCGCCAAACGAGTAAGTGTTGGACCAGTCTTCATGTGTGGCACAACGGTCATATTGCCACGGTCTTCCCAAAAACAAGTGCCATGCATCCATCGGCAAAACATCACAAATCACCGTATCAGTATAATCGCGCACAGAAAAATTGAGACGCACTTTGTGAGTAAGTTTCAACTTGCCAGACTGATATAACCACTCAATGCAGTGTGGTTGCGGGTGCATCCATGTAGGTACTGCAAAAGCATCCACCAATCCCTTGCCGACTGCATTCGTGTATCTTCCACCATCAATAATTAACTTGCAATTGGTGTTGTTGATTTTGTTTTGAGTCTGAAAAATATTCCAATGCTGGCCCTTATCTTCAATGCGATCCTCTTCCACTCGTTGCACCATTAATGATGGGTATGCTTCTGTGGCTTCAAAATTCATCATTGAAGTCACTTTTCATCATCATCAGATTTCTCGCTAGAATGTCAGCATTTTTTTCTCCATCACTCACAGACATGTATCCTCCTTCTGTTAGGAGCACTCTCCTCTCATTAGGACACTCAAACTTCTTATGTCCCTGCCACCACACTTGAAGCACACAATATCACTAGTATGATAGTTCGAAGCACGAGACAATTCAACCTTGTAGTGAGATACTTCCTTGGAAGCTGCCTTAGAATTTGATTTGAAACCACTATTACCACCACTCTCTCTGAAAATTACGCTGCACCAAGTTTGATTAATTATCATGGATAGCATGACGCTTTACTTGCTGCTCTGCTCGAATGGCGTGGTGTAATAATCCCTAGAATACATTATATTCTTCCATATCGACATAGTCTCGTATCTCTGATTTTAGACCATGCATTAACAATGCCATTGTAGGCTCTTCTTGCTACTCTACCCCCGTGCGAATCGACAATAATTTCATCTCTTTATAATACTCCTCAGCACTAGAGTTACCTTGCCAAAGTTGCTGCAAGCGTGTGTACAAGGTTCTAGTGAAGTGCTCTGGAACAAAGCGTCTCTTCATGATATTCTTCATCTAATTCCAAGACTCCAGGGGATGTCATCTGTTCGGGACTCATCCATCGAGAAGTTTCCTTCCTCCAGGGTTCCAAACAATTTTTCATAATAACTAGTGATATAAGACCTAAGTTGCTCACACTAGTGCAGAACCGGCCTTTAGTGCCGGTTCGTGACGGCCTTTAGTGCCAGTTCGCCAACCGGCACTAAAGAGTGGGGACTAAAGGTCCGCCCCCCTTAGTACTGGTTCGTCACGAACCGGCGCTAAAGAGCCACCACGTGGCACGAGCCAGGCCCGGGTGCGTGTAGGACATTAGTACCGGTTGGTAACACCAACCGGTACTAAATGTTTGGGTGTTTTTTTAAATTTTTGCTTTAATTTTGTGTTTTCAATTTGGCTATATTTTCCATTTAATTCTTTTTTGTTTGCTGGCATTTCATGATACTACAAATTTTACACGTTATGCATATATATAAATAGATTTTCTCGTACGTAGAACCGCATATATATATAATATATATCATCGAATGTCTCACAGCCAACACCATTAACTATTCACACATACACATGTATATACATATTCAATTTCTCCTACGTGTTGCCTTCGTGCCTTCGGAGCACGATGACAAGTGGTTCATGGGGGCGGTAGCGGGTAATAGTATTCTTCTTTGGGATCTATTACCTGGTCGAGCAAAAATCCGGCTATTTCCTCTTGAAGTGCTAGTATGCGGTCCGCTGGTAGGAGCTTATTCCGCACCTCTCTGAACTATTAAGAAGGAGATCAATATGCATGTGTATTAGTTGTGTTAATTACAAGATATCGAGAATGGTGTGAATAGAGTTATGACAACGTACCCAGTCCTGTCTTTGAGATCTGCTCCTTTCGAACGCCATCATGTGAATGTCCTCGCAAACATAGAATGCACACAGATCATTCCCCGGCGCCTGCTTCAAGGCCTTTATGAGAATGGAATTGAATCAGATAATGATTAATCAAGCATGATAATTAATTAATGGTATTGAAACAAGAATAAAGAGATGGCTAGCTAGCTAGTACTACTTAATTACTTACCCTTGGTCGATGCCAAAACAACTTTTTTGGTCATTTGCCTGGAGTCACCTTGATGAACTTTGCCCAAGCCTTGCCCGCCGGCAAAGAAAATTAATAAAGGGGTTATTAAATAGTTCATATCAGGAAATGACGAACTAATAATAGGCCGAGATATAGTTAATAATGATTGAAATTACCTGTTGACTATCCCCTTCATGATGGTGTAGTCTTTATCTTCTTTAAGTAGCGAGTCGAGTACTTCAATTATTGCTTTGTCAACTTTAATGACTAACAAAATCCAGTGGAAACTGCATGCACACACGTTTGCATGTCTTAATTAAGCGGGCATGTGCATAAAATTAATCAACTATCGTAAACCATATACACTTAATTATTAACATCTATCTAGCTAGTAAGCAAAAACAGAATTTGTATTAACTCATAGGAAGTTGTAAGGAAGTAGTATATCGTCATTGGTATTGAGGCGCTTCAAGAACTCTAGCATGCTTTCCTCTACACTTGCTTGAGAAGTTGCAAGATTCCATGTGTACTCGTTAATGGTATTTGGGTCAATGAACCCAACGCCATAGCGTCCAGATTTTTTCATTTCATACATCTTCATCCTGCACATAATACCTCAGAAAAGAATATATAGTGAGGATAATTACATGTAATTATTGATCAAAATTACAGAAAGAAATCACTTACGCACAATATCAATCGACGAGAGATTTGTCGAAAGGCCTTGATTGTATAATTGAAATAGTTCTAAATATCAAGACAGAGCTTTCTCATGGTAGTAATGCTCCTTCTTGACATTCACCATGAGGGACTCTCGATTGGAAATCTTGGTAATGTTCATGTACCATTGATGCAATTCATACATTCTCGTTGGGAGGTTCTTGACCTTGCCTGGCTCGACCAAAGGTTGGCCCCGGGCACATTTCCGTTTTATTTCCTCCTCTCTAAGAGGAGACATGGGCTCAATTTCGAGGAGTTGTCCAACAGAGATCTTGAGCATTTCAGCCTACATTATATGCTCCTCCGTTATTACCACATCGCCTAGCTGGGGAACTTTAACGGTTTGCCCACAATAATATTGGGTGTGCGGCCTCCTCTCATGTGTTGTTCGCACAACAAGCGGGGGGATCGATTGCGCCGCCTGTTCTCCCAGCTGGGGAACGGTTTTCCCGCATTTTTTGCCCGCTGCTTGTTGGCTCGAGCTCAAGCTCGCTTCCTTCTTTAGCCGTTCTCGATGTAGTTTCCTGATTTGGCGCTCATAGTCCGAGTCAACAGGCTTGGGAGCTGGTTCTCTAGCCATACGAATGAAGTGGTCAATTGTTTTCTCAGGCACTTTCTCCTTTAGCGGCGGTGCAGGTTTCGGTGCAAAATGGGCCTCCACTTGGGCCTGCACTATGGCTGCGTTTTGCTCCTTAGTCATGTCGTAAGGCCTCTGAGGAAGAGGAGCGAGGCTTGGACCATATTTATATCTCTTGTCTCCGCCTGTACTTCCAGAACTACCTCGACTCGTACCGCTACACACCATAGCTGCGGCGTGTCTCTCCTGCGATTACTGAGACGGCGGAGACGGCTGACGTGGCTGAGTTGGACCAGGAGAAGTGGCCTGACGATGTGCCGGACTTGAAGCAGGAGGTGTGGCCTGACACGGTGCCGGACTTGAAACCGGAGAAGTGGCATGACGTTGTGCTGGACTTGAAACTGGAGGAGTCAACTCACGCATTTGTGGACTTGGAGGAGCGGGAGTCTGCTGACTCGGTGGCGGACTTCGAGGAGGAGTCGGCAGACAACGCGGTGTCAGTGGACATTGAAAGATGATGCAATCCTTTCTCCATAGGATGATACGATGTATGGCCTCTCCCAGTGTGCGCTCGTCTTAACCTCCAGGAATGTCAAGCTGTAGCCCCGAATATAGGTCCACCACTTCATCAACCATGACACGAGCATAGCCCTCTGGAATCGGGATGCAATGGAAGGTTGCTTCGGGGGTAATAGTAAAAGCAACGCCGTCCACCACCTTCATGGATATGTTCTTCATTTTGGAGTGTAGCTCACAGTTAGTGTTCTTTATGATGTCATCCACAGGGTATGTATCCAGCAGTGTGTCACCCGGGGCAAAACCAACGCTGCTTCTCGGCATGGATGGGACGGTCCTATCCAATGCTGGACGATCATCCACCTGCTGCTGCCGCTGCTGAGACCCCCTTTCCTGGCTAAGTGAGTCGATCTGTTGCTGCTGCTGCTGGAATTTGAGTGCCAGGTCCGCGTGCCTTGCTTCTAGGCCTTGAAGGCGTTCTACATCCTGCTTCCTCTGCTCCTCCTCCAGCTTCCTTTTCTTCTCCTCCTCCATCTTCCTTCTTGCACGGGTCTTGTAATCCTTGTTCCATTCTGAAAAGCCCTCATACACGGGAATAATACCCTTGCCTCGTGTTCTTCCCAGTTGTTCAGGATTTCCTAGGGCGCGCGTAAGCTCGTAGTTCTCTCTGTTGGGCATGAACACCCCCCTTCGAGCTTCTTCTATTGCGTCAAGTATCTTTTGTTCGGCTCCTTTTAGATTTGCCTTCTGCGAAACTTCGCCTGTCTTCGGGTCCAACGCCCCCCATGTGCATAGAACCAAGTTCTGCACCTGGGGGGCCAGTTCCTAGTAACCGGAGTGACCCATGCATCCTCCATCTCTTGCTGATACTTATCCCACTTAGGCAATCCCACAGCGTAGCCACCTGGACCCAGCCTATGGAACTACGTCTTTTTTGCTGCATTTGCCTTGTTTTTCATCGATCGTTCCTTAGATAATTCTGAATCCTTGAAGGTCACGAAATCGTCCCAGTGTTCTCTTTGCTTCTCCAGTGTTCCCGTGAATTCTGGAGTCTTCCTTTCTGCAGCGAGGTAGTTGGCCCATACAGTTTTCTTGTGGGTGTTGAATGCAATTGCCATCTTCTTAAGAGCAAGTGCTTTGACTTTCTCCACATCTGCCTTAATGAAATGATCTGGTAGGGTGAAATGTTCCATCACAGATTTCCAAAGGTCTTTTTTGGCTCTGTCGTCGACCCAAGTAACACCTGGACGTTTAGTCTTTGGCTCTTTCCATTCTTGAATGGAGATCGGGAGTTTGTCCTTCACAAGAACTCCGCACTGACGAGTCCACTTGTTCGCAACGTTCTTAGGTGTGAGGGGTTCGCCACTAGGTTTGGTGGATACGATGTTGTACTTTACACCATCCTTCAACAATCTGCCCAGGCCTCGCTTTGTCCTGTTGTCTGTAGAAGCAGATTTTCTCGATCCAGAGGGCTGAAAGAAGAAAGATCGATTCGTTAATATATCTTCAATAAAAAAACATGTGATGATCACCATGATGCATGGTTATATAAATATACCTCGCCGGTAGTCTTTGTTATTTGAAGATCAGCATTGTCTGTGTCATCACAAACATTGTCTGTGTCATCATAATCATAATCATAGTTCATGACTTCATCAGCTCGGTCGTCGAGATCGAATATCTTTTCATCACCCTCTCCGGTATTGTTCAGATATTGGGAGTCATCATCTGCTTCATTCAGATCATCTAGCCTGTGAGGGCTGCGTATGATGTCGAACCATTCCTCTTCTCTCTCTCTGCCGGTATTGTCCGCCATAGCTTTTACTTAACTAATATAGAAGAAATATAAAACAATTTAATTAGTATTCAAATTACAATGCATGGATGCATTCAATAATGACAAACTAAATCTCGAATACATCGTCTCGAATATATAATCTCGAATACATCATCATCTTAATATATATCACTACAAAAAAAAGACACATCCGTGACATTTTGGGCTGAATGAAATTTTTTCTATCATACATATGACACTTCTATGATGATAATTGTGACAAAACCCAGTATCATCATAGATGTGGGGGGCTCCTACTTCTGTGACAAAAAATCATGACAGAAAATGGGCTTTTCGTCCTGGGCGGGCCGGAGATGCAGTTGCATGACATTCTTTGGGCCGTCCATGGCGGAAAAAACCGTGGTAGAAGCGAGGGGGAGGAAAATTTCGGGGAGTTGCCGGTTACGGTGGGAGAGCGATGCGCGTTTCTCTCGCACAAGTACACATGTGTGTGCGAGGCGTTGGCTCTAACTGAAGCCGAGCGAGGCACTGAACCCGAGCGACTGCACTGCAGGCTACGCGTTACTGAACCCGAGCGATCGATCGATGGCTGTTAACTAAACCCGATGGAGCGATTCCTTCACTACTGCTGCTAACTGAAGCCGATCGATGCTGCCTCTGGGATGAACAGTGAGCGTTGCGGGGGGGTTTGGATGAACAGTGAGCGGTGGTGTTGCCTCTGGATGAACAGGAACCCGTGGTGTGGAGGGCTCGATGAATAGTAGACGGTGGAGGGGTGGCCGTGGAGGGGTGGTTGAACAAGACCTCGTGGTGTGGAGGGCTGGATGAACAGTAGACGATGGAGGGGTGCCCGTGGAGGGGTGGTTGAACAGTAGCCGGTGGAGTAGCGCGCGGTGGAGGCTGGATGAACAGGAGCCCGTGGAGGCTGGAGGAGGTCGACAGTAGCCCGTGGAGGCTGGAGGAGGTCGACGATGGAGATGAACAATATCCCGTGGAGTCCCGTTTTGCGGTACGCCACACCCCTCCCCCCCATTTCGACCGTAGCGCTCCAACACAAGTCCGTTTCGTCCATTTTGCGATCGCTGACCCTCCCGATCAACAGACCCCGTTTGACCGTAGGAGGTCCGTTTCATCCGTTTTGCGGTACGCCACACCCCTCCCGATCAACAGGACCCCCGTTTCGACCGTAGGAGGTCCGTTTCCTCCGTTCTGCGGTACACCACACCCCTCCCGATCAACAGGACCCCCGTTTCGACCGTAGGAGGTCCGTTTCCTCCATTGTGCGGTACGCCAGGCCTCGTTTCCATTGCCTGTTCCATCCAAGCCCTCCCGGTGAACACGACCACGCATTCCGTTTCGACCTAGCCGGTTGGCTCCCCATGAACACGACGACGACGCTGTTTCTCCGTTCCGACCCAGCCATGAAAGTGCAACTAATCCCCGGGTGGTTTTGGTAATTAATAACAACATATATATCATTGAACTAATAGTTACTTGAGAATTATTTCAGAGAGTTCAGTGATATGGGTATGGCAAGGACTGAAGAAGTGGACCCCTCAAAATGCTAAGGCAAGCATTGGCAAAAGCTCAAGACTCCATTTTTGGTTTAGTGATCCAAGATCACATTGAGTCCATAGGAAAAGCCAATACTATTAAAAGGGATGAGGTTATGATGATGATCTGGTTGCTCAAGTGCTTAGTGATACATCTCCTAAACTATCAGCAACTTTCACTGCCATATACACTCATAAGTAGTCTCGGTCCCACCGATATTCCAACTCAGTCACACCGAGATGAACCACCTCAGCCATAAAGCCAAACCCTAGAAAACTCGGATTTTCTGATTCTGAACTCGGTCTCACCGAAAATGAGTTGCCAAGCTTCAGAACTTCATCATCAAATCGGTGTCACCGAGATGATAAAGTCGGTTCCACCGAAATTGGCATGCTCTTGTCATTGCACGAATCGGACTCACCGAGATTGTATTTTCGGTCCCACCGAAAATCCCAACGTTCACATTATTTGAACTATCGGTCTCACCGAGTTGTCAACTTCGGTCCCACCGAGATTGCTCAAATGTGTGTAACGGTTGGATTTTGTGTGGAGGCTATATACCCCTCCACCCCTCTTCACTCGTGGAGAGAGCCATCGAAAGAACTACCACTCCTACCTTACATTTCGAGAAGAGAACTACCTACCCTTGTGTTGAGATCAAGTTGCTCCACTCCCACCATATGAAGCTTGATCTCTAGCCTTCCCAAGTTGCTTTCCACTCAATCCTTTCTTCCACCACAGCCAAATCAGTGAGGAGAGTTGAGTGTTGGGGAGATTATCATTTGAAGCACAAGAGCAAGGAGTTCATCATCATCAACAACATCTATTACCTTTTGGAGGGTGGTGCCTCCTAGATTGGTTAGGTGTCGCTTGGGAGCCTCACGAGATGTGGAGTTGAACCAAGAAGTTTGTAAGGGCAAGGAGATCGCCTACTGTGAAGATCTACCCCGAGTAAGGCTAGCCCTCCGTGGGCGTGAGCCATGATGGAATAGACAAGGTTGCTTCTTCGTGGACCCTTCGTGGGTGGAGCCCTCCGTGGACTCTCGCAGCCGTTACCCTCCGTGGGTTGAAGTCTCCATCAACGTGGAAGCACGATAGCACCACCTATCGGAACCACGAGAAAAATCACCGCGTCTCCAAAATTGCGTTTGCTCTTCTCCACCTCTCTTTACTACATGTGCAATTTACTTTCCGTTGCCTATACTCTAGAATTGCATGTGTAGGGTGATGCTTGACTTGATCATAATTGTGAATCTGCCAAAAACTGTTCTTTGTCAAAAGGCAGAATTTTTATATTGTCAAGTAGTCTAATCACCCCCCCTCTAGACATACTTTCGATCCTACAAGCCATGTACGTATGCGCGATAGGCGTTAGAGACCTTGCCTTTATGTACATACGTGCTCGTATTTTCTTTCTTGCACCCTCGCCGCTGTACGTACGTGTACATGCTACGTCCGCGCCTCTACTACGACACGTGCACGCCTCTACATCGACCAGTATATATGTACGTACAAGTTCGAGACCAGAATGACAACGCTACATACGCTTCGACCAGGTGGGTCCCGACTGTCAGGCAGTTCCTTGCCTGCGAAGATGTAGCTAGGGTTCCCTCAAAAAAAAGATGTAGCTGGTGGGTCCCAGCAGTCAGAGGGGCGAATCATTTTTTTGCCCGGACGCACTTGCTTGCGTGCGAAGATGTAGCCGGCGGGTGCCAGCAGTCAAGGGGGAGAATCGTTTTTTACACGAAATACGATGGCCCGTCTGGTGGGTCCCTGCTGTCAGGTGGGGCACTTCCTTGCAGCGGCCGTGGACCCAGTTGTCAGCCTCTCCACGTACAGTCCATGTCCGATGGAAGTCGTTCCTTGACCACGTTGACCACGCCGCGCCGAGAGCATCACGGCGGTGGACGA
Organism: Aegilops speltoides; assembly: GCA_021437245.1. Taxonomy (NCBI): domain Eukaryota; kingdom Viridiplantae; phylum Streptophyta; class Magnoliopsida; order Poales; family Poaceae; genus Aegilops; species Aegilops speltoides. The sequence continues at coordinate 36,563,053 of CM038147.1, forward strand.
CGGCGAGGCCTAGGAAGGGGACGACTCAGAGTAGGGGAAGACGTAGTAGTGGATGCCCATGCGAAGAGGAGTACGGGGATTCACTGGTTCGGCTGCGGTGTGAGGCTGTTGTCGCCGCAGAATAACAGGGGGTGTGGGTGAGTAGAGGGATGGCCTGGACAGCGGTGGGAGTAGTAGGGAGCGGTGATGCCTCCGCGGCATCACAGCCGGCCACGGGAGGCAGGAGCACGCAGCACGACCGGCGCTAGTTTGGGCGGCTGAAGCAAGAAGACCAGAGGTTGAAGAAGCACTACGACCGTAGGATGAACATCGTACGGTAACAGGAGCTTGAATCATTCATATTGACTAAGTTGACAAAGCCCTCTGTCCCCGTCAACTTGGTAGGCCCACAAGTTAGCCTCCCACTATGCTGGGTTCCAGGTGGTAGGGGGAGTATTCATTTTTTTGTGCGTAATAAGGAGGCACTTCCTTGCATGCGAAGATAGCTGGTGGGTCCAACATTTCAGCTGGGGGCACGTTTTTTCGTGAAATACAGAGGCCCTTCCGGTGGCTCCCAGATGTCAGGTGGAGGAATAATTATTGTGCGCATAATAAGGAGGCACTTCATTGCTGCGGCCGTGGACCCAACTGTCAGCCTCACCACCTATAGTCCACGTCTGATGGAAGCCGTTCCTTGACCACGTTGACCACGCCGCACCAAGAGCACTAGGGCGGTGGACGACGGCGAGGCCTAGGAAGGGAACGACACGGAGGCAGGGAAGACTCGGCAGTTGTTTCCCACGCGGAGGGGAGTACGACTGTACGAGGGTTTACTGGTTCGTCTGCACTCGCCGGAGAATAACAACATGTGTGGCCGTGTGGGTGAGTAGAGGGATGGCTAGGCCAGCGATGGGAGTATGGTAGGCCGGTGAGGCCTGCGCGGCAGCACAGCCGGCCGCGGGAAGGAGGGAGCAGGCAGTCCCGCCGACGCTTGTTTGAGCGGCTGGAGCAAGGAAGAGCAGAGATTGAAGAAGCACGACGGCCGTTGGATGGACATCGTACGGTCACTTGAGCTAGAATCGTTCATATTGACTAAGTTGACAAAGCCCTCTGTCCCCGTCAACTTAGTAGGCCCCCAAGTCAGCCTCCCACCATGGTGGGTCCTAGCTAGCAGGGGGAGTATTCATTTTCTGTGCGTAATAAGGAAGCACTTCTAGTGGGTCCGAGCTGACAGCGGGGGGAACATTTTTTTCGCGAAATACGGTGGTCCGTCAGGTGGGTCCTAACAGTCAGGGGAAAACGTTTTTTTCGCGAAATACGGTGGCCCGTCCAGTAGGTCACAGCAGTCAGGGGGGAAACGTTTTTTCCACGAAATACTGGTGGCCCGTCCGGTGGGTCCCTGCTGTCAGGTGGAGGAATAATTATTTTGCGCTTAATAAGAAGGCACTTCCTTGCGGCTGCCGTGGACCCAGCTATCAGCCTCTCCACGTACAGTACTCTTCCGATGGAAGTCGGTCGTTGACCATATTGACCATGCCGCGCCGAGAGCACCAGGGCAGTGGACGACGGCGAGGCCTAGGAAGGGGACGACGTGGAGCCGGGGAAGACGCGGCAGTGGATGCCCACGCGGAGAGGAGTACGAGGGTTCACTGGTTCGGCTGCGGTGTGAGGCTGCCATTGCCGTAGAATAATAGGGGGAGTGGGTGAGTGGAGGGATGGCCTGGCCAGCGGTGGGAGTAGTATGGCCGGCGCTGCTTTGGGCGGCTGGGGCAAGAAGACCAGAGGTTGAAGAAGCACTACGGCCCTTGGATGGACATCGCTGAGCACGCCACGCCGAGAGCACCAGGGTGGTGGACAACGGCGTGGCCTACGAAGGGAAGGACAGGGAGCCGGCGAAGACACAGCAGTGGCTGCCCACGCGGTGGAGAGTACGAGGGTTGACTGGTTCGGCTGCCGTCGCCGGAAAATAACAGGAGGTGTGGGTGAGTAGAGGGATAGACATGCCAGGGATTCGAGTATGATGGGGCTGTGAGGCCTGCCCGGCAGCACTGCCGGCCACGGGAGGCAGGAGCAGGCGGTTCCGATGGCGCTGGTTTGGGCGGCCGGGGCAGGAAGATCAGAGACTGAAGAAGCATGATTGCCGTTAGATTGACATCTAACGGTCTGACGCTGGTAGAGTCGATTGTTAACTAAGTTTCTTTTTTAAGAAACCTTGTGTACGCATGAACTTAGTAGGCCCACAAGTCAGCCTCCAAATCTATGACAGACAACATAAAGCCCATTTGCTTTTTTTTTTACAATTTGCAGCCCATTTGCTATTTTTTATAATTTACAGCCCATTTGCTAATTCTTAAGTAATTTATTACAACCCATTTTCTGCCCAGGACCACTGTCAAAAAGTTCAACCTTATTTTGCATATTTCGGTGGAGTCCAAACTGTGGTAATCCCGAAATGATAAACATTTTTTTAAGAACTTATTGATTTGCCAAAAAAATCGTTTTTTTATTGTACGCAAATAAGACATGGGACAATTGAGTTGGTTTAAGGGAAAACCAGTGGTAAAAAAATCAGCGCTGGGTGGGAAAAAACAACAAAAATAAGCATGTAAATATGAAAGAATTTTATGTGTTTTCAATATAATGATACGTGTATATGAACTAGTAAAACTATAGGTAGAGATTAGAAAACGGATGTAGGACATGCGTTTCAAGAGGAAAATAGAACTGGGCTGTGTGTTTGATTCAGTAACAAAACTGCCTGCGGATGTTGTAAGACAAAATATAACTAACGCTGGCGGGCCAGAGGCCAGTAGATACCTGCTGGATCTTTGTGCCCCGTTGTCGTCATGGGCTGGGCCTGTTAAAAACAAAACCAACCCTGGTCAGTCTACAGCCCAGTTGAAACTTGCTCGACCTGAAAAAACAATATACGTGCTCAATAAACAAGAGAATTCTGCAAGCACAGACTCATAACTGGGACACAGCACGGATATTGTTTTTTATCATGATAATAAGTGCATGCACATGTTTTGAAAAAAAAATGCAGAACTGGGAATTCGAACGGCGGGTGCTTATGCTACCCATCAAATAAAAAACAGGTGCTTGAGAATTCGTTTCGAAACAAATGATTCAGCTTTATATCCATGTCGACCCTCGGCATGATGGTTGGAAGTAAATGCAAGTTCATACCAAAAGATCGTTAACAACAATACCAACTCTCGGACGACAAGGTAGTACACCTACCAATACCAAACTACTCCTGGCCCTAGTGTTCGTCTGGTAGAAAATCTTGCAGAGGACCAGCTCCCGCTCATTCTCTTGCTCCAGGTCCCCGATGTGGTACTGGTGCATCACCCAGTTGGTCCTCTGCTGGTTGAAGTTCTTGTTGCTGTGCAGCACCAGAACCTTTTTTGCTACCCGTCTGCCGGCCGTTGACCATCACAAGCAAGGTATTGCCGGTCTTGTGCCAGATCACGTGTGTGCCGCACTCTGACTGTATCTTGCGACGCGTCCACATGCCCCTTTTGAACGCCCTGGAATTGCGCTGGAAGAAATGCTTCCTTAGGCCACTCAGTGTGATACCTGCAGTATTGTGGAATACAGGTTTTAGTGTACCTAGTTGGCATTTTCATAACATCTTTGGCATGTTGCAGTCACTTGTTTCACTTTTTATTAACTGTCAAATTGTAATTGTTTCACCAGGTCTGCGTCTAAAAAGAAAAATAGAGCTATAAACAAAGGAATATGTTTGTGCAAGTAGACGGCCGATCGGTGTCTTACCTGGAAGTTTCTCAGGTTGGGTGTAGCATATGCCGTGCTCGCTGTCGATGGTTGGTATGAACAAATCGATGAGAGACTGAAATCTCGCGCTGTCAACACTCACTTTGGCCTCAAGGTTCTCGATGATCTCCTGATCCGTGGGATCGAACTTTACGCTAGCCGGCAGTACCGGCCAATCCTTCTTCGACTTGCATCGGTAATTCCAGTTATATTGTACTCAATGTATGACCAATCGACTGTTTTAAGTGAATGATGAAAGATTTCAACAGAGTAAAACCTCGCGCTTTTTCGACAGTTGTACGAGAGTAATTGCCATGCCGTTTTGCAAGGGCGCTTGTAAAAACTCTAAACTCTATTCTCCTCTTATTTAATGGATGAGGCAAATCTTTTGCCTCCGTTTCAAAAAAAATATTTCGACAGATAAGTGGTACTCCAAATTTGAAGTCCGGAATACCCGAATACGCCGTCGGGATTCTTGTGTCACCTCACGTGCAGCGTGTTTTAACGTCAATGCAATGTGTGGACATGATGAATAATTTGACCGACGTAGACTAGTACTGCTACTGTACTACTTACTAGTCGTATTTAGTGTCACAATTTATACATAGGTTTAACTAACAAGTACGCACTTGTAGCCTAACTGATATATATATATATATATATATATATATATATATATATATATATATGTATATGTATATATATATATGTATGTATGTGTGTATATATATATATATATATATATATATATGCACAACATCTCCATCATCATTATCAGTACATCCTACGCAGGTGAGTTAGGATGCACTTGATCCCAGGAAGGTATCTATCCTTCAAACCAGAGGAGTGCTTCAAACTAACAACAATACATAATATCCAACAAAAGAGGGTCGTGCTACAGCAGCAGAATACATGGCTCAGTCTAGATATCAGCACGAATCAAGTTGTGCATATTTGCTGTTGGCATGAACCACATCGCCGCATGTCGGGTTTGCAAAAGCCATCCATCGCATGGAAGCTTTCACACACTGAAGATTACCTAGCAACAAGCTGTGTCGACGAATCTCTGGATATGGTGATTCATGAAACCCATGGTATGATGTGTAAACACAGCCCCCCCTCGCGAATGGAAGTTGCATAGCACAGTAATCATCGTCGGTGATATGATCGATGATTGGTTGGATGATCAGATAACTGAGCCCGAGGAACAAGGAGTGGTTGCCGAGGCTGTAAACCCACCTCTAGTTGAATACAACTGGCCCAACGGAGCTGGGATCTTTCTCGAACACGAAGCAGCCATAGCCATCAATGTCACGAACGCCCCACGCATTGTACTGCATGTGGTTTGTTGTAATGGTTTGGTCAATTTGGTATGTGCGAATGAGCATCAAATGACCGCCGTCTGCTGAACGAGCGATAAACCAGCACCCATCGGCTGGTATGATTCCAGGTCCTGGAATCATGAAGGCCAGCGCATTTGCGTCTGCTGCAACAAATTGGAGACCAAAAGGACAAAAAAATAATCATGTTCAGAGTATGTGTGAAATTAAGATTATTATAACAGTGACATATATCATAGACAGAGAATTGCAATGCCGTGGTCATAATCATACCCCAAGTTAAAAAAATATGCCAATGGCTTTAATATTCTAGCAACATGTCATGGTTCAAACATCATGTAACAATGAGAGGAAAACAACTATGACAGCGCCTACTCATATTCTACCATAGCACTTACTACTACTATTCTCAAATCAACTCTAAGCAATAACATGCGTTGTTATAAAAATCTAGTAAACAAGAGTAACATATAGCAATCATGATGTTATGCTCATAATATGTATTCTAACAATCATTAGATGCCAATTGTTCTCATATCAACTCTAACAATAACATGTGTGGTCATAAAAATCTAGGAAATGAGAGGAACATATAGCAATGATGTGGTTATAGACATGCTATGCATTCTAAATTTGTAACAAATGAACAGTCAGTCGTATTAATAAGGTAAATATGAGATGAGATAGAACAATTACACGACGATAGATTCCACCAGTATAGGCAGCCAATCTATGCGTCGACCGTGTAAACGATGCCATCATGCACTATAGCATCAGACAGAAATATTGGCTCAACAGGATTGATGATGAGACATAACCATGTATGGCGACCGGATTCCAGATAGACTAATCCCATGTTGAACTAGTCAATGAGCTTGTAATCCATGTAGTCTTCTGATGGTGTGGGCACGTCGCAGATTACAACTTTCTGTAAACAGAGGTCGAGCCAAAAGCTTGACGCGTCTCGTGCGTAGTAGGCAGGAGTGTCCAACGGGCCGCGAGGCTCGATGTCGGCGGTATCTAAAGGGTGATCTCTCGCTAGGTGTAGATATCCACGAGACGCCACAGACTACTAGTGTGGTGGATGAGGACGATCCAGTTGGCCTTCATGCCCGCCCAGTAGTGGCCGCGCATGAAGGATAGGTGGACGGGTAGTGGTAGCATGTCGAGGGGCACCACGGCAACCTCCGTAGGATCTTCAAGTCGGTGTCTGGGCCACCTGCGAGGATCGGGCATCAGCAAGCAGGGTGTCTTGAAAAGAGCCGGCCGGTTGCAGACGAGTAGATGGTACAAAGACACCAAGCTTGCAGCCAGACGGACGGTGCTGAGTAGGTCCATACAACTACAGATCTGCTCCAAGAGAACATTGGGGAGGGAATTCCAATCGCGGCTCTGCGTGTCAGTCGGTTCTGCCATTGGGGTTTTCGGTGCCTGCAAGCCAGCGGGAAAGTGGATTTGGGCGGTCGAGCGAAGAAGCTTCTCCTTGTGTGGCCGAGCAGTGAGCGGGGGAATATGGTACGCGCGAGCTACCAAGGAAGATGGCGCGGCGAAGCGAAAGCGATGGAGCGGGGTAAATGGTGTGCGGCCGACGATGGGGAAGAGAGGAGGAAGAAGAGTGGAAGACGGGGAAGAAAGTGCATTAAATCTCAATGGAGGGCACAGAGGAAGTTTGAAATATTACCAGGATATGGGCACCGTCCTCCGGAGTGAAAATAGTTACACCGATGACATGTGGGTCTACCACAAGAGGGCCCATATGTCAGTTAATGGAGGACACAGGTGCGTAGGCGTATTTGTGGAAGCGTGCTCTACTGGCAAACATGATGGCAGTACTAGGTAAAGCTGATTTAGTAACACCAACACGCTGGTTCAGCTTATTAATTACGTGTCCCATCTGCTGCAGTGTGTATTGTCACTTCACTGCGAAGACTAGTTAAATAGTTCTCTCTGACCGAGATGGGGAATGATGGATCGCGAGGATTTCTTTTGTACAGTATCCCTATGCCTCTATGCTCACTTCACTCATTTTGCTCCGTACCTAGTCACTTGTTGAAATCTGTAGGAAGACAAATACTCCGTATTTGGGAACAGAGGGAGGCTTTTACTCGGTACTGGAGTATTTGCGAACAGAGGGAGTATCACCATATGGAGGGAGCAGAGGAAGTTTGAAATATGAACATGTCAATGGGAGGGAGTAATCCCCATGCATGCATGCATGCATGCTGAAGGAAATATGCCCTAGAGGCAATAATAAAGTTATTATTTATTTCCTTATTTCATGATAAATGTTTATCATTCATGCTAGAATTGTATTAACCGGAAACATGATACATGTGTGAATGAATAAAGAAACAACATGTCACTAGTATGCCTCTACAAGACTAGCTTGTTAATCAAAGATGGTTATGTTTCCTGACCATGAACAAAGAGTTGTTATTTGATTAACGAGGTCACATCATTAGTAGAATGATCTGATTGACATGACCCATTCCATTAGCTTAGCACACGATCGTTTAGTATGTTGCTACTGCTTTTATCCATGACATATACATGTTCCTGTAACTATGAGATTATGCAACTCCGCTTACGGAGGAACACTTTGGTGCTACCAAACGTCACAACGAATCGGGTGATTATAAAGGAATACTACAGGTGTCTCCAAAGGCAGATGTTGGGTTGGCGTATTTCGAGATTAGGTTTTGTCACTCCGATTGTCGGAGAGGTATCTCTGGGCCCTCTCGGTAATGCACATCACTGAAGCCTTGCAAGCATTACAACTAATGAGTTAGTTGTGAGATGATGTATTACGGAACGAGTAAAGAGACTTGCCGGTAACGAGATTGAACTAGGTATTGGATACCGACGATCGAATCTCGGGCAAGTAACATACCGATGACAAAGGGAACAACGTATGTTGTTATGCGGTCTGACCGACAAAGATCTTCGTAGAATATGTAGGAACCAATATGGGCATCCAGGTCCCGCTATTGGTTATTGACCGAGAATAGTTCTAGGTCATGTCTACATTGTTCTCGAACCGTAGGGTCCGCACGCTTAAGGTTTCGATGACAGTTATTATGAGTTTATGTATTTTGATGTACCGAAGAAGTTCGAATCCCGAATGTGATCACGGACATGACGATGAGTCTCGGAATGGTCGAGACATAAAGATTGATATATTGACGGCTATATTCGGACACCGAAAGGTTCGGAAGTTTCAAGAAAACCGGAGAGCCGGAGGGTTACCGGAACCCCGGGAAGTTATGGGCCTTAGTGGGCCAAAAAGGGAGAGAGAGGGCCGCACCAGAGGTGGCGCGCCCCCAGTCCGAATAGGACAAGGAGGGGGCGCCCCCCTTTCCCTCTCCCTCCCCCTTTCCTTCCCCTTCTCCTTCCTAGTTGGACTAGGAAAGGGGAGTCCTACTCAACTAGGAGGAGGACTCCCCCCTCCTTGGCGCGCCTATAGGGGCGGCCGGCCTCCCCTCCCTCCTTTATATACGGGGCAGGGGGCACCCTAGAACACACAAGTATTGATCTTGGATCGTTCCTTAGCCGTGTGCGGTGCCCGCCTCCACCATATTCCACCTCGGTCATACCGTCGCGAAGCTTAGCGAAGCCTCGCGCCGTGAAACATCAAGATCGTCACCACGCCGTCGTCTTGACGGAACTCTCCTCGACACTCGGCTGGATCGAGTACGAGGGACGCCATCGAGCTGTCGTGTGTCAAGAACTTGGGGCGCCGGAGTAACGGGCGTCGGGATCGGTCGGATCGCGAGGAGAACGTCGACTACTTCCTCTACGCCAGATCGCTTCCGCTTGGGTCTCGAGGGTGCGTAGACAACACTCTCCCCTCTCGTTGCTATGCATCACCATGATCTTGCGTGTGCGTAGGAAATTTTTGAAATTACTCGCTCCCCAAACACAGTGGCATCCGAGCCTAGGTTTTTATGGTTTGATGTTTTGCACGAGTAGAACACAAGTGAGTTCGGGCGATACAAGTCATACTACCTACCAGCATGTCATACTTTGGTTCAGCGGTATTGTGAGATGAAGCGGCCCAAACCGACATTACGCCAGACGCTTACGCGAGACTGGTTTCACCGCCACGAGCACTCGTTGCTTAAAGGTGACTGGTGGGTGCTGTCTCTCTCACTTTAGTTGAACCGAGTGTGACTACGCCCGGTCCTTGAGAAGGTTAAACGGAGTCTATTTGACGAAGTATCGTTGTGGTTTTGATGCGTGGGTGAGACTGGTTCTTGCTTAAGCCCGTAGCAGCCACGTAAAATTTGCAACAACAAAGTAGAGGACGTCTAACTTGTTTTTGCAGGGCATGTTGTGATGTGATATGGTCAAGACGTGATGCTATATTTTATTGTATGAGATGATCATGTTTTGTAACCGGAGTTATCGGCAACTGGCAGGAGCCATATGGTTGTCGCTTTATTGTATGCAATGCAATCGCCCTGTAATGCTTTACTTTATCACTAAGCGGTAGAGATAGTCGTAGAAGCATAAGATTGGCGAGACGACAACGATGCTACGATGGAGATCAAGGTGTCGCGCCGGTGACGATGGTGATCATGGTGGTGCTGCGGAGATGAAGATCACGAAGCACAAGATGATGATGACCATATCATATCACTTATATTGATTTGCATGTGATGTTTATCCTTTATGCATCTTATCTTGCTTTGATTGACGGTAGCATTATAAGATGATCTCTCACTAAATTATCAAGAAGTGTTCTCCCCGAGTATGCACCGTTGCCAAAGTTCGTCGTGCCCGCACACCACGTGATGATCGGGTGTGATAAGCTCTCGTCCATCTACAACGGGTGCAAGCCAGTTTTGCACACGCAGAATACTCGGGTTAAACTTGACGAGCCTAGCATATGCAGATATGGCCTCGGAACACGGAGACCGAAAGGTCGAGCGTGAATCATATAGTAGATATGATCAACATAAGATGTTCACCATTGAAAACTACTCCATTTCACGTGATGATCGGTTATGGTTTAGTTGATTTGGATCACGTGATCACTTAGATGACTAGAGAGATGTCTTTCTAAGTGGGAGTTCTTAAGTAATATGATTAATTGAACTTAAATTTATCATGAACTTAGTACCTGATAGTATCTTGCTTGTTTATGTTTGATTGTAGATAGATGGCTCGTGCTGTTGTTCCGTTGAATTTTAATGTGTTCCTTGAGAAAGCAAAGTTGAAAGATGATGGTAGCAATTACACGGACTGGGTCCGTAACTTGAGGATTATCCTCATTGCTGCACATAAGAGTTACGCCCCGGATGCACCGCTGGGTGCCAACTGCTTGCTGCTGATGCAACCGACGACGTTAAGAACGTCTGGCGAGCAAAGCTGATGACTACTCTATAGTTCAAGGTGCCATGCTTTACGGCTTAGAACCGGGACTTCAACGACGTTTTGAACGTCATGGAGCATATGAGATGTTCCAGAGTTGAAGTTGATATTCCAAATGTAATGCCCGGATTGAGAGATATGAAGTCTCCAATAAGTTCTATAGCTGCAAGATGGAGGAGAACAGTCTTGTTAGTGAGCACATACTCGAATGTCCGGGTACTACAATCACTTGACACAATTGGGAGTTAATCTTCCGGATGATTGTGTCATTGACAGAATTCTTCAATCACGCCACCAAGCTACAAAGGCTTCGTGATGAACTATAATATGCAAGGGTTAGTAAAGACTATGCTCGAGCTCTTCGCAATGCTAAAGGCTGCGGAGGTAGAAATCAAGAAGGAGCATCAAGTGTTGATGGTCAATAAGACCACTAGTTTCAAGAAGAAAGGCAAAGGAAGAAGAAGGGAACTTCAAGAAGAACAGCAAGCAAGTTGCTGCTCAGAGAAGAAACCCAAGTCTGGACCTAAGCCTGAAACCGAGTGCTTCTACCGCAAGCAAACTGGTCACCGAAGCGGAACTGCCCCAAGTATTTGGCGGATAAGAAGGATGGCAAGGTGAACAAAGGTATATGTGATATACATGTTATTGATGTGTACCTTACTAGAGCTCGCAGAGCACTGGTATTTGATACTGGTTCTGTTGCTAATATTTGCAACTCAAACAGGGACTACGGATTGCTTAACACCGGCAAAGGACGAGGTGACGATCTGGCGTGGGAAATGGTTCCAAAGTCGATGTGATCGCGGTCGGCACGCTACCTCTACATCTACCTTCGGATTAGTTTTAGACCTAAATAATTGTTATTTGGTGCTGCGTTGAGCATGAACATTATATCTAGATCTTGTTTGATGCGAGACGGTTATTCATTTAAATCGAGAGAATAATGGTTGTTCTATTTATATGAGTAATATCTTTTATGGTCATGCACCCTTGAGGAGTGGTCTATTTTGATGAATCTCGATAGTAGTGATACACATATTCATAATGTTGAAACCAAAAGATGCAGAGTTGATAATGATAGTGCAACTTATTTGTGGCACTTGCCGTTTAGGTCATATCGGTGTAAAGCGATGAAGAAACTTCATACCGATGGACTTTTGGAGTCACTTGATTATGAATCACTTGGCACTTATGAACCGTGCCTCATGGGCAAGATGACTAGAACCCGCTTCTCGGTACTATGGAGAGAGCAACAGATTTGTTGGAAATCATACATACAGATGTATGTGGTCCGATGAATGTTGAGGCTCGTGGCGGATATCGTTATTTTCTCACCTTCACAGATGACTCAAGCAGATATGGGTATATCTACTTAATGAAACATAAGTCTGAAACATTTGAAAAGTTCAAAGAATTTCAGAGTGAAGTTGAAAATCATCGTAACAAGAAAATTAAATTTCTACGATCCGATCGTGGAGGTGAATATTTGAGTTACGAGTTTGGTCTACATTTGAAACAATGCGAATAGTTTCAGCAACTCACGCCACCCGAACACCACAACGTAATGGTGTGTCCGAACGTCGAATCGTATTTTACTAGATATGGTGCGATCTATGATGTCTCTTACAGATTTACCGCTATCGCTTTGGGGTTATGCTCTAGAGACGGCCGCATTCACACTGAATAGAACACCGTCGAAATCCGCTGAGACGACACCTTATGAACTGTGGTTTGGCAAGAAACCAAAGTTGTCGCTTTCTTAAAGTTTGGGGATGCGATGCTTATGTGAAAAAGCTTCAACCTGATAAGCTCGAACCCAAATCGGAGAAATGTGTCTTCATAGGATACCCAAAGGAGACAGTTGGGTACACCTTCTATCACAGATCCGAAGGCAAGACATTCGTTGCTAAGAATGGATCCTTTCTAGAGAAGGAGTTTCTCTCGAAAGAAGTTAGTGGGAGGAAAGTAGAACTTGATGAGGTAATAGTACCTTCTCCCTTACTTGAAAGTAGTTCGTCACAGAAACCGGTTTCTGAGACACCTACACCAAGTAGTGAGGAAGTTGATGATGTTGATCATGAAACTTCAGATCAAGTTACTACAGAACCTCGTAGATCAACCAGAGTAAGATCCGCACTGAGTGGTACGGTAATCCTGTTCGGAAATCATGCTACTAGATCATGATGAACCTACGAACTATGAAGAAGCGATGGTGAGCCCAGATTCCAAAATGGCTTGAGGCCATGAAATCTGAGATGGGATCCATGTATGAAAACAAAGTATGGACTTTGGTTGACTTGCCCGAGGGTAGGCAATCAATAGAAAACAAGTGGATCTTCAAGAAGAAGACCGACGCCGACGGTAATGTTATCGTTTACAAAGCTCAACTTGTCGCAAAGGGTTTTCGACAAGTTCAAGGGATTGACTACGATGAGACCTTCTCACCCGTAGCGATGCTTAAGTCTGTCCGAATCATGTTAGCAATTGCCGATTTTATGATTATGAAATTTGGCAAATGGATGTAAAGACTGCATTCTGAATGGATTTCGGAAGAAGAGTTGTATATGATGCAACCGAAGATTTTATCGATCCAAAGGAGCTAACAAAGTGTGCAAGCTCCAACGATCCATTTATGGACTGGTGCAAGCATCTCGAGTTGGAATAAACGCTTTGATAGTGTGATCAAAGCATTTGGGTTTGTACAGACTTTTGGAGAAGCCTCAGATTTACAAGAAAGTGAGTGGGAGCTCAGAGCATTTCGATATTATATGTAGATGACATATTACTGATTGGAAATGATATAGAATTTCTGGATAGCATAAAGGATACTTGAATAAGAGTTTTTCAATGAAAGACCTCGGTGAAGCTGCTTACATATTGGGCATTAAGATCTATAGAGATAGATCAAGACGCTTAATTGGACTTTCACAAAGCACATACCTTGACAAAATTTTGAAGAAGTTCAAAATGGATCAAGCAAAGAAAGGGTTCTTGCCTGTGTTACAAGGTGTGAAGTTGAGTAAGACTCAATGCCCGACCACTCTGAGAAGATAGAGAGAAATGAAAGATGTTCCTATGCTTCAGCCATAGGCTCTATCATGTATGCAATGCTGTGTACCAGACCTGATGTGTGCCTTGCTATAAGCCTAGCAGGAGGTACCAAAGTAATCCAGAGTGGATCATCGGACAGCGGTCAAGAACATCCCGAAATACCGAAAAGGACTAAGGATATGTTTCTCAGATATGGAGGTGACAAAGAGCTCATCGTGGCGGTTACGTTGATGCAAGCTTTGACACCGATCCGGACGATTCTAAATCGCAGACCGGATACGATTTACACTAAACGGAGGAGCTGTCGGTTGGTGCAGTTCTAAACAAAGCGTCAGGCGGGATCTACATGTGAAGCGGAGTACATAGCAGCTTCGAAGCAGCTAATGAAGGAGTCTGGATGAAGGAGTTCATATCCGATCTAGGTGTCATACCTAGTGCATCGGGTCCAATGAAAATCTTCTGTGACAATATCGAGCAATTGCCTTAGCGAAGGAATCCAGATTTCACAAGAGGACCAAGCACATCAAGAGACGCTTCAATTCCATCCGGACTTAGTCCGGTGGGAGACATAGAGATTTGCAAGATACATACGGATCTGAATGTTGCGACCCGCTGACTAAGCCTCTTCCACGAGCAAAACATGATCAGCACCAAGACTCCATGGGTGTTAGAAACATTACTATGTAATCTAGATTATTGACTCTAGTGCAAGTGGGAGACTGAAGGAAATATGCCCTAGAGGCAATAATAAAGTTATTATTTATTTCCTTATTTCATGATAAATGTTTATCATTCATGCTAGAATTGTATTAACCGGAAACATGATACATGTGTGAATGAATAAACAAACAACATGTCACTAGTACGCCTCTACAAGACTAGCTTGTTAATCAAAGATGGTTATGTTTCCTGACCATGAACAAAGAGTTGTTATTTGATTAACGAGGTCACATCATTAGTAGAATGATCTGATTGACATGACCCATTCCATTAGCTTAGCACACGATCGTTTAGTATGTTGCTACTGCTTTTATCCATGACATATACATGTTCCTGTAACTATGAGATTATGCAACTCCGCTTACGGAGGAACACTTTGGTGCTACCAAACGTCACAACGAATCGGGTGATTATAAAGGAGTACTACAGGTGTCTCCAAAGGCGATGTTGGGTTGGCGATTTCGAGATTAGGTTTTGTCACTCCGATTGTCGGAGAGGTATCTCTGGCCCTCTCGGTAATGCACATCATCAAGCCTTGCAAGCATTACAACTAATGAGTTAGTTGTGAGATGATGTATTACGGAACGAGTAAAGAGACTTGCCGTAACGAGATTGAACTAGGTATTGGATACCGACGATCGAATCTCGGGCAAGTAACATACCGATGACAAAGGGAACAACGTATGTTGTTATGCGGTCTGACCGACAAAGATCTTCGAGAATATGTAGGAACCAATATGGGCATCCAGGTCCGCTATTGATTATTGACCGAGAATAGTTCTAGGTCATGTCTACATTGTTCTCGAACCGTAGGGTCCGCACGCTTAAGGTTTCGATGGCGATGTTATTATGAGTTTATGTATTTTGATGTACCAAGAAGTTCGAATCCCGAATGTGATCACGGACATGACGAGGAGTCTCGAATGGTCGAGACATAAAGATTGATATATTGGACGGCTATATTCGGACACCGGAAAGGTTCCGAAGTTTCGGAGAAAACCGGAGAGCCGGAGGGGTTACCGAACCCCCGGGGAAGTTATGGGCCTTAGTGGGCCAAAAAGGGGAGAGAGAGGGGCCGCACCAGGAGGTGGCGCGCCCTGGGGAGTCCGAATAGGACAAGGAGGGGGCGCGCCCCTTCCCTCTCCCTCTCCCCTCTTTCCTTCCCCTTCTCCTTCCTAGTTGGACTAGGAAAGGGAGTCCTACTCAACTAGGAGGAGGACTCCCCCTCCTTGGCGCGCCTATAGGGGCGGCCGGCCTCCTCCCTCCTTTATATACGGGGGGGGGCACCCTAGAACACACAAGTATTGATCTTCGGATCGTTCCTTAGCCGTGTGCGTGCCCCCTCCACCATATTCCACCTCGGTCATACCGTCGCTGCTTAGGCGAAGCCCTGCGCCGTGAAACATCAAGATCGTCACCACGCCGTCATCTCGACGAACTCTCCTCGACACTCGGCTGGATCGGAGTACGAGGGACGCCATCGAGCTGTACGTGTGTCAAGAACTTGGGGCGCCGAGTAACGGCGTCGGGATCGGTCGGATCGCGAGGAGAACGTCGACTACTTCCTCTACGCCAGATCGCTTCGCTTGGTCTCACGAGGGCACGAGACAACACTCTCCCCTCTCGTTGCTATGCATCACCATGATCTTGCGTGTGCGTAGGAAATTTTTTGAAATTACTACGTTCCCCAAACACATGCAACATGCAACACTCACACGTACTCCACATGGACGCACGCAACACTCACGCACCCATGCGGCACACAGCACACGACGCAACACACACGCTCATGCTCAAGTGCTCAACCTACTCCATACGTTCGTGAAAACTGTACATTTAGAGATTTACACATTGACCAGGATATAATTAACGCCAAAAAGTAGCAGACTTATGTGTGCATGCGACCATTGAGATAAGAAGATTAAATGAAGGTTGTTGCGTGCTGTAATTAAGGATAGACATGTAGCCTATACCTACAGCACAAGTTGGTGCATTAGTCAATCAATATCGATTTAGATTAAAGGCTAAATGCATTGGAAGTGTAGATGTACATCATGTACTACTACACTCTTTGTTTTATAGCCGATGTACACTCTTTGTTGGAAGGCCGAGGGAGGACACGTGCATGCACTCACATACACAGCCAGGGCGGTTCGGGCGCAAGGGTTGGACTCGTGTGGCGCCTGCGTAAAGTTTTGTTTAACTGATTTCTTTGCTCCGCCAACTGACAGGTGGGACCCAGAAACCAGGTGACAATTTAACCAGTCAACAAAGTGCCACGTCGACTATGTGGCCGGTCAGTAGGGTGCAATACGGTGCTCTACGATGAGCTAGTGATCGTATAATCGACGCAAAACTATATATAGTGACCGTAAAGAGCGTATTGTTACATACGTTGACCGCCAGTGTATTTTTCTTGTTTCAATTAAGCCATATTAATCGAAAAGGACGCAGTATGGACTACTACTAGTACTAGTACTGCTTTGATGTGTCCCGTCAACTCATCGAACGAGGAGACGCTTGCTTACTACGCCTCTCCCTCGCCCACACGCGTGGTGGTTCGCCAAACGAGGAGAGGGTTTTGACCACAGCGCCCTCTCCCTCTTCCTCTCCCTCGCCCTCGCCCTCGCCCTCGCCCTCGCGGTGGACGTGCAGCAGTTTAATCGGTGTCAGGCAACGTCAAGCTGGTCCTGATTTTGAAGGACATTGGATTCACAAAGTAAGGATTGCTTTTCTCCTGATGTCTCTAATTCCTACATCTCTGTGCATCCATTTGGTGCTTCTCTCACCCTATTTTCTTCTCTATTTTCCTGCTTGCTACTTATTTATATTCAAACAGGTCAACACAGAAGAATGAGTAAATATGAAAGTGCATATGAACTATTTGGGCCCTGCTATAGCATCATGTGAATATAGACTAATATATATAAGGTAGGCATTATACACACACAAGTAATGGTTGGTGGAGTATTTATTTGTTTATTTGTGTGGTAATTCAATCATTTGTCGATCGCACGTGTTCATGCATTGATTGAATCTTTGAACCTTTTCATACATTGCGTGCTTTGTTATTATGTGTGGCCATACATAGAATATTGAAAGCCGTGCATATTAACAAAGCATACTTTAGGTATATGGTAAAAAAATGGCAAACTTAGTTGCACATTCATAGAAAGGATAAATTGAAGGCCTTAGAGTGTAACACTCTTCAAATAGGTACTTCCTCCATACATGTTTATTTGGCCCCCTCATATTGAGTTTTCAACTATCATAAATTTAACAAATAGTATACATACTATATGTCCCAAAATCTATATGGCGTGATTCTACTTTATAATAGAAATATGATGAAATGCTTTTTGTAGCATATAAATCATGTTTCTTAGTCATATAGATGGTCAAAAAATGAGTCAAAATAAGAGAGGACCCAATAAACCCGGACGAAGGAAGTAAGAAAAAGGGTTCATACAAGGGATTCAAGCCCTCACAAGAAAAAATTAGCACATTACATTATTTGTGCATTCATTGACTGGGGGATGGATCAATTGAGAGGGGTGTGGTCGAGCATGGATAGCGTCATCGCCATCATCAACAAAATTTACGCCGAAGGTCCTGCTGTCATCATCGGGGTGGAGGCTTGGTAGTGGGAGGGTGATGTAGGGACTAAGTTATAATGCTAAGAGTTTTTGATGACATCTTGCAGGGGCGGCACTAACAAGAAGTGACTGAGGAGGTGGCAATAGTGGCTAGGGTACCACCTTCCCCTGAAAAGGAAAAAGACACGAAGCTCTACCATGCAAGTGAATCCATTCATACGACCATCTGCTGCCGGAGAGCTTGTTCCATGACATGTGGCGGTGGCTTAATGACGGAAAGTATGGAAGGAGGGGTGACAGTGCCCTAGATAAGGGGGTGCGCACCATGTTGGCCCGCCGATCATGGGCCGAGCCGAGGACCCGTCAACAACTAATGGATGGGCAAGATAGAATCCTCCAAATATGGCGTACACTTCAAGGCGTGTTTAAATGTTCGGCATGTTTATCCCTAGATTGAAACCAGCCACGTGTAAACCCTGTATACCCCCGGTGCCTATATAAGCTGAGGTGTTTAGTCTGTAGAGGCATGCGTTCACGGGTTAGTGGTTAGAACTCATTCATATGATCTTGAGATAGATCATCATTTGTTTTTACCCCATCTACAATCAATACAATACATGGAGGTGATAGGGGTTTACCTCTTAGAGAGGGCCCGAACCAGGGTAAAACTTTGTCCCCTTTACTTCTTATTCACCATCATGCTAAGATCACCAACTCGGGACCCCCAACCCAAGATCCTCGGTTTTAGCACCTACATGGTGGCCCATGCAGGTCCCTTTGTGTGGTCACGAAGGTTCAATGGCTCATCTTCAGATCCACGAGATATCGGCTGTGGGAGTACCTTTGTCGCCGCCCAACCTTTGGCCTTCAGCAGCATCGGGTTGCAAGAACATTCTACCGGCCACCTTGGCGAGGTTGAGAACCTCTCCCTAGGCCAAACCATCAGCCTTGGAAATCTGAAGTATGCAATGGAGATACCCATATGTCTTTCTCAAAAAAGAAGCTTCCTTATGCTGGTTTTGGGAAGATTCTCGAAGCTTCTAGACGGGGTTTTTCAGCCGGAATTTCTTTATTTCATTCGGGTGTTGTTGGGCTAGGTTTGTTTGGTTTTCCTGGTTTTTCCTTTGTTTCATTTTTTATTTTTTACTTTTCCTATTTTCAAATTGATGTATATTTCCAAATTTGTGAGCATTTTGAAAAATCATGATTTTTTGAATTCGTGATCATTTTTTGAAGCCGCGGACTTTCTTCCAGTACGCAAAGTTTTTCCAGTTCATTCGCATTTCTTGAATTCATTAATATTTTTAATTTTTCTTATACATTGTTTGATGCCGTGAACCTTCTTAAAATACTTGAACTTTTTTCTAGGTGATGATTTGCAAAATTCGTGAACTTTTGTCGAGATCATGAGAATTTGTTTTAGAATTGATGGACATTTTGCACATTGATGGACATTTTTTGTCCATACTCCTGAATTTTTTTCCCAAATCTTTTTTTTTTGTTCTTGAACTTTTTCTAAGAGGCAATGGTAAACCTGGCGAGCAAGCTGGTGTGAACGCGCAAGGTATAGCTGGGCCGGCCATAGCGCCTGCGGTTGAGCCCCTGTTGGTGTTGCTGACGCCACAAGCTTTGTATATAAGTCCTCTTCAGGGCAGCAGCCTTGGCGTCGATCGACAAAGACGCTAGCTTGTGTGTCTCTGTCCTTGACACTTTGTTTGGCACTCGAGCTAATCAACTAGTGCAGTTATCCCTTCTATCTGCACTACTAGGAAAAGGCATGCTAGTGGCGCACCAGTTTTGCCTTCTAATGGCGCATGGCTGGTGCGCCACTAGACTCACGCCATTAGAATTTTTTTCTAATGGCGCACCACATGTGCGCCATTAGAATCTGGTATTCTAATGGCGCACCAGGCAGTGCGCCATTAGTACTGCCCACAGTGCGCCACTATTATCTGCTATACTTATAGCGCAGCACATGGTAGTGCGCCATTGGTAACAACTTTTTTAATTCTTTTCTTCTTAATCTCAGGTCACTATTTCACATATGAGATATTCAACACATATATATATACAACAAGCATCCATATAGCAATCATATCCAACACACAAGTTTCATCATATATACATACATAGCCAACACATAGTTCCGTCGTTACAAAAGTTTCACATTGTTCATCCAACACCATTATCCATCAATTCACAAAAGTTTCACATTGATACAAAATAAAAACACATATGGAAAAGAAGCACTCCATCCATGCAAGCTTCCATCAATTAAATCAAATCTGCAAAATGATAAAAAGTTAGAAGAAAAAAAAGAAGAAGACTAGAAGAATACTAGAAGAGGAAGAACACTAGAAGAAGAATAAGAAGAGTTTTGGAAAAGAAGAAGAATAAGAAGAAGACTATAAGCTTATTATGTAAACTTGATCATTTTGTGCTAACATAAGTTATTTTGGAGCTAACCTATAGGAAACTAAGCATATAAGGTCTAAGTTAGTATATTAGAGCCAACTTAGGTAAAATGAAGCTAACCTATGTCATTTTGGAAAAGAAAAAGATTAAGAAAAAGACTATAAGCTTATTATGTAAACTTGATAATTTTGTGCTAACATAAGTTATTTTGGAGCTAACCTATTGGAAACTAAGCATATAAGCTCTAAGTTAGTATATTAGAGCCAACTTAGGTAAAATGAAGCTAACCTATAGGAAACTAAGCATATTAGAGATAACATAGGTAACTAAGTATATATATATCATTTTGGATAGCTAACCTATAGGAGATCTGACATACCTGACAAAGTAGGCAGTTCTTCTCCTTCTTATCCTTCATCTCCCTGATGCGCCTAGAGCGGCGAGGCGGTGGAGGGAGTGGAGGTAGTGGGATGTAGTCTTCTACCACAATTGGTGTGGTCATGTCGCCCAGCTGTGGGATCGCCGGCGCCACCACCGGTGCGTGGTCATTGTCAGGCACCACCACCATCGCGAGGCCACCTTCAGGCACGACCATCGCTAAGTCATCCTCAGCCACCTCCATCTCTTGCCCATGGTCAGCCACCACCATCTCTTGCCCTTGGTCAGCCACCACCAGCGCTAGGTCATCCTCACCGATGCCCATCGTCATGATGCAGCTCCTCATCCTCACTCTGCTCCTCTTCTCCCGCACTCCAGTCCGGATCATCCTTCTTGTTGTCTATGCTGGTGCCAGAATCGCTGCTGCTTTCGCTACAGCCAGAATCGATGCTGCTTTTGCTACAGCCATAGTCGCTGCTGCTTTGGCTGTAGCCAGTATCGCTGCTGCTGCTCCTACCTGTCCAAAATGCAACAATGACCGTTAACAATCGATGTGAGACAAAGCCAAATGTAGAGGAATAAGAAGAGGCGAACGCATCGGCATCATCATCGGCAGCGATCGCATGCGACACATAGTCTTGTTGTACACCTTCACGATGAGCATGTTGGCGTCGCTGTCGTACTCAAGACAAGGAAGTACCCTAGCTGCAGGTCGAGGCACGGTAGAACTTCTCCCACCCACGAGACAAGTACATGTGGCCCTTCTTGATCGCCAACTGCACATCCCATCGCTGCGAAACCCGCTGCCGCCTGTCGCAGCTTCACATTATTTGGCGGATCTTCACCCATCAGCATGTTCATAAAACTGTCAGGCAGCCTCTGCAGTTTGGGAAAATGAGTGATGTAGCAAACAATAGATATCATAATGAGATGGGTGAAGGGGAGATCTCTTGTTTTATATACCAGCGTCATGGATCCAACTGAAGCCTCAAGTATGATAGTGAAGAACTCGGAAGCATCCAACTCGATCATGTGTCGCAGATCGGCGGTGGCTGCTTCCGCCATCTCGATAAGCAGCGAAGAGACCAATTAGTACCCTTACAACAGATCATAAAACATGCATTAGTCGCAGTACCCCATATGTCCTATTTTAGCAAAGTCATGCTAAAATTCACGGAAAATTTCAGCATGACCTTTGCTGAAAATAGGACATATGGAGTATCAATTTGCCGGAATGGAAGTTAATCGACATTCCGGCAAACTCAAGGGCCTCTCGGGGTACCTGCAAATTCATCACGACACAATGGTCGGAGACAAAACCCAGCAAACTAGCAAGATGATCATCATCCTTCATATACACCGGAGTACAATTAATGCTTTATAATGTTCCATCATCATTACGTAAAATTGACAATTGTCCATAACAGTTAACTGAAATGCAGACTCACTAGATCTATCCATCACCCTAGAATAAAAATGCACTCCTAGTACATGGCTAGTACTATTTTTCTGCTGCTAGGAAAAACATCACTCATTGGAAATGAAAATCTCAGTACCAGCATTTTGAACTTTGAAATGAAATACAGTAGTAGTATTAGTAGTATATGGAGTAGTATCTTGTCTATGTGCTATCTGAAGCAGAGCATGGAAGCAAGTTTTGAGCATCGAAAGTTCCAATAGCCCGTTGCAACAACTATTTGTGCAGAGATAAGCATGAACAGAGACAATAACTATAGGATTTGTTTGATGATATCTTTTTTATACACTTACTAAAACAAGTGTGATACCAATTGGATCATTGTTCACTGTAATCTTTTCTTTTGAACTGAAAAGGGAGGTCAGTTTTTTCAGAGAGAAAATAAATCTGCAGATTCAACTAATGATACTATGAACTTTTGATCTGAAAGAACATGATCTTGTCAAATGCAGCAAGCAGAAACAGAGAAATCTCCTAAAGGTGTCCTAAGCACCTGCTGTTACTCTTGGAAGTAATGCAAACATGTAAAAGTTATTACTGTTGACAGTGCTACTCAAATATCCTGATCATGGTTCATGCCCTCAGACACATCAGCACCTCAAGAATGCCATGACAAAAATGAAAAGGACCAAGACAATCACCACACAAGTGAAGAGAGAACTCGGGGCCTCTTTGACAAAAATGAAAAGGACCAATAGAATGAAAAGGACCAGTGAGATGAAAAAACTAAGGTAAGGGGGGACATCAAAATGCAGAAGTGCATAACACAAGCTCACCGACATAGACACACATAACAGCCGCACAACAGCATAGACATTAAACATGTGTAGAGATCACAATCAACAGAAAGGAGGGAGGGGAACCAGTGCATCTCACCGAGAGGAAGACGATGGCGAGCTCGTGCAGGGCCGGGGTTGACGAGGTGACGCGGATCGACGGTGAGGCGTTGGTGTCGTAGAGGCGCCAGAGACCTTGCCCTGCGAGACAGAGAAGGGGCCGTCAGCCCTAGCGCAGGTGAGGGCAAGGGGAGGAGGAGGAGGGGGAAGGGGAGGAGGATGGTCGGGGGGCGTACGGTGCTGCGTTGCTGCTCGGCGCCGACGACGAGGAGGAAGGCAAGGACGTTGAGGGTCGGGCGGCGGGGTGGGGCGCGGGGGGGGGGCGGCGAGGGTGGAGTCCGGCAGGGTGGGGCGCGGGGCGGGCGGCGGGGGGGGGCGGGTGGTCAAGCGGGGGGTGGAGTCCGGCAGGGGTGGGGCGCGGGGGGGGGGGTGGGGTCCGCAGGGTCGGGCGGCGGCGTGGGTCAAGGCGGGGCGGCGGCGTCGTGGGTCAAGGCGGGGCGGCGGCGTACGGTTAGGTCGAGTGGGGGATCTGGCGAGGGAGGGAGAGAGGCCAGAGGGGAGTAGGTGGAGGGAGGGAAGCTTTCTAATGGCGCACCACACCCCGGTGCGCCATAAGTACAACTATTCTAATGGCGCACCACCCCTCGGTGCGCCATTAGAATTTTGTTTTAACCTAGCCTAGTAGCCATATCTACAGCCCAACCCTATCTACAACAGAACCCACCCACTAGCCTGACTGGTCAGCATGCAGCACACACACCAGGAGGTCCTGGGTTCAATTCCCAGGATCCTCAATATTTTTTTATGCAGTTTAAATGGTGTTTTTTTATATTTATTTGTGTTTAAATATGTTCAAACTTGTTTAAATCATAACAGTAATATTTTTTATGCATTTTAAATGCTGTTTTTTATATTTATTTGTGTTTAAATATGTTCAAACTTGTTTAAATTATAACAGTGTAATATTTTTTATAAAAATAGTAAAAAAATTAAAAATATGTTCAAAAAGTCTTGGTCTTGGGGGTCCGGGCAGTGCTCATGCGGTGGAGTGGGGAGGGTTGCGATGGGTGGAGCTAGCGGGGAGGTGCGGTGCGATCGAGATGGAGGGGATCGAGATCGAGATGGAGGGGAATTGAGATCAAGTGTCCACATGAATTCAAAAAGTGCCCATGAAATTTAAAAATATTCATGATATCAAAAAGTTCCCATGAAATACAATCGAGAAATGAAGACTACGATTTAAATACAATCGGTCTTAGCTAGCTATCTGTTCACAATCTTCTTGCCCTTCTTTTTCGCAAACGGAGTTCTTCTGTGGAACGGACGTCCTTTAGGTAGGGTGGTCCTGCTTCTTCTTGTGGTGTGTGCTGCTACTTCATTTTTCGCGGTGACGTTTGCGCCCGCGGTCTTGGATTTGGCTTCGGGTATAACCATGGTGGTGAAATACCGGTCTTCTTTTATGACGTTTTGGCCCATCGACACGGAACATCGGGACCTTCTCTCCAACAGTAGCTCAGCTCCCGATCTCTTCGATCCTTCCGTAGTATCTGTCCTTGTCGTTACCGGTGTAGGATTCCATCGTTACCCCGGAGTTCTGATAACCATCGCTCTTCATGTCCTTGTCCTCGGTGTAGAATGTGTAGCCGTTGATATCGTACGCCTCATAGGTCATCAGATTGTGCTCAGCGCCCTGTGACAAGGCGAATATGAGTTGTTCTTCACCTTGCCACCGATAGCCATCCATGAAACCACGCAAGAGCAGGTGGTCCCGCACCTGCCCGGAATCCGGGTCCGCAATAAGGCTCTTCAGCTTGCATCTTAGACATGGACATCTTATCTCCGTCTCGTTCTTTTGAAGCATCTCGGCCTTCGCGGAGCTCAAAAACCTATTCATGATGCCTTCACCATCATGCGGACCATGGTCGCCAAGGGTAGAGCAAAACGATATGTTAGAACCAAGAAAAATTTGGCATGACCTTCCCTAAAAATAGGACTAAAAGAATGCATAGTGCCAAAATTCTCGCCAAACGGAAATGAATCAAAACATTCCGCAAAATATTGGCAACTATCGATATTTCAAATATCGGTACCTTCAAACACAAACATATATGCAACACCACAAACACTTGCAACACCACAAACATACATAGATCTAGCTAGGCCACAAAAGTGCATGTGCACGTTGTTGGAGCGAGCTAGGGAGAAAAAAGTAGATCTATATCATGAAGATAGCTTTCCTTACTTACCTATCAAAAAGGTAATTTCACCACTTAATTTTGTTGAATCTATGGTGGAAATGAGGTGAGGAGGAGGAGATGGCCGAAATCTTGGAGAAGGAGGTGGATGGAATGAAGTGGGGAAAGTGAGTGGGTAGGTGTGGGCTGTCCAAAATATCTTGTTGGTCCCAGGTTACTAATGGCGCACCCTCTGCTGATGCGCCATTAGTAACCCTGGTTACTAATGGCGCATCAGCAGAGGGTGCGCCATTAGTAGTTTTGCAAAAAAAAGAATAAAACAAAATTTACAGTAATGGCGCACAGCCTGATTGGTGCGCCATTAGTAGTTATATATAGTAATGGCGCATTGTAGACCTCATGCGCCATTAGTATGTATGGGAAAATGGAAAAAAATTCATACTAGTGCGCACCCTTTCCACGGTGCGCCATTAGTGTCTTCCACACTAATGGCGTATCAGGAACAGGTGCGCCATTAGTATATAGTAGTGGGCGCACTGCCTCCACGGTGCGCCATTAGAATCAATCCTATCTATAGCCCTTTTCCTAGTAGTGCTGCACTCGAGCCTATCAAGGTTTTTGTGGGGCATGATAGGAGGAACCTGCCATTTGTGGTGAAAAATTATCGTTTCGAATCATAGCGTCAGTAAATCAAATTGCTGTGCAACTATCAGCTCATTCATTCTCTTGCTACTCTTGCTATGTATATGCTAAGAGCATCTCCAGCCGTTCGGTCCCCCAGGGGTTTGAAATAGCGCCACCTGGGGGCACGCCAGCTGGAAAATCGGTGTGGAGGCTGATGTCTACAATAAAATCTTCGTCTTGTAGACTCGTGTTGGGCCTCCAAGCGCAGAGTTATGTAGGATAGTAGCAAATTTCCCTCAAGTAGATGACCTAAGGTTTATCAATCTGTGGGAGGCGTAGGATTAAGATGATCTTTCTCAAACAACCCTGCAACCAAATAACAAAGAGTCTCTTGTGTCCCCCAACACACCCAATACAATGGTAAATTGTATAGGTACACTAGTTCGACGAAGAGATGGTGATGCAAACGTAATATGGATGGTACATATAGGTTTTTATAATTAGAAAATATAAAATCATCAAGGTATCAAGTAACAAAAGTGAGCGAAAATGGTATTGCAATGCTTCGAAACAAGGCCTAGGGTTCATACTTTTACTAGTGCAAGTTCTCTCAATAATCATAACATAATTGGATCATATAACAATCCCTCAAAGTGCAACAAAGAGTCACTCCAAAGTCACTAATAGCGAAGAACAAACGAAGAGATTATTGTAGGGTACGAAACCACCTCAAAGTTATTCTTTCCGATCAATCCATTGGGCTATTCCTATAAGTGTAACAAATAGCCCTCGAGTCCGTACTAAAATAGCACCTTAAGATACACATCAACCAAAACCCTAATGTCACCTAGATACTCGAATGTCACCACAAATATCCACGGGTTTTATTATACTAATTCATCTATTCAAACCAACACACAGAACTTTAAAGAGTGCCCCAAAGTTTCTACCGGAGAGTCAAGACAAAAATGTGGGCCAACCCCTATGCATAAGTTCACAAGGTCACGGAACCAACAGGTTGATCACCAAAACATACATCAAGTGGATCACGTGAATATCCAATTGTCACCAAATAAGCACATGCAAGCCATACATAAAGTGTTCTCAAATCCTTAAAGACTCAATCCGATAAGATAACTTCAAAGGGAAAACTCAATCCATTACAAGAAGGTAGAGTGGGAGAAGCATCATAAAATTCAACTATAATAGCAAAGTTCGCAGTACATCAATATTGTGCAAAATAAAGAACACGAGAGAGAGAGAGAGAGAGAGAGAGAGAGAGAAAACACATCTTGGAGAGCGCTGGGATGATGAAGATAGCCACCGATGATGGATTCCCCCCTCCAGCATGGTGCCAAAACAGGGTCCCGATTGTTTTTTGGTGGCTACAGAGGCTTGCGGCGGTGGAACTCACGAACAAGTCAGGGGGGTCCACGAGGCAGCCACGAGGTAGAGGGGTGCGCCCACGGGGTAGGGCGCGCCCTCCACCCTCGTGGTGGCCTCGGGCCTCTTCTGGTCCATCTCCGATGCTCCATGGGCTTCTTCTGGTGCAAAAATAATCTCCGTAAATTTTCAGGTCAATTGGACTCCGTTTGATATTCTTTTTCTGCGATACTCAAAAGCAAGGAAAAAACAGAAACTCGCATTGGGCTCTAGGTTAATAGGTTAGTCCCAAAAATCATATGAAATTGCATCCAAATGCATATAAAACATCCAAAACACATAATATAATTGCATGGAACAATCAAAAATTATAGATACGTTGGAGACGTATCAGGGGCGGTCGGGTTCCCAGTTGCCGCCCCCAGGTCGCCCCCAAGCGAGTTGTCCCACTTTTGGCGCAAAGTGGCCCACTTTTCAGCCTACTTTCGACGAAAATTGGCCCACTATCGGCGCAAATTGACCAATTTCGGTCCATATTCTGCGTGCTTCGGCGCAAATTCAACAGAAGCTACTTTTATCACATAGTTCATCACGGAAACTCAATAGAAATCAAATAGTTCAGTACAAATTATATAGTTCAAGAAATAAAAACTCATATTTCATCACATGTCGAGCATTGCCGCAGAGCCTCCATAGGCGCTCCACCAGATCCTACTGCAGTTGTTGATGCACCTGTGGGTCTCGGATCTCCTCACGCATATTAAGGAAGGCAGTCCAGGTTGCCGGTAGCTGATGATTAACTTGGGGAAGAGGATCGATTTCAAAACACTGGCTCTTCCTGCTCGCTCTCAATGATCATGTTCTGCAAGATGACACAACAAGTCATGATCTCCCACATTTGATCTTTCGACCGGGACTGAGCGGGGTACCGGACAATGGCAAATCGAGATTGGGGCACACCAAATGCCCGCTTGACATCCTTCCTGCAAGCCTCCCTAACCTTGGCAAAGTGGGAGTTCTTGCCTCCTGGCACATGGCTCGAGACAGTCTTCACAAATGTGGACCATCTCCGATAGATGCCATCTGCTAGGTAGTATCCCTTGTTGTAGTGCCGTCCATTAACCTCGAAGTTCACCGGAGGAGAATGACCTTCAACAAGCTTGGCAAAGACAGGGGAGCTTTGCAGTACGTTGATGTCATTGTGAGTTCCCGGCATACCAAAGAAGGAGTGCCAAAACTAGAGGTTGTGTGTGGCCACTGCCTCAAGTACCACACTGAAACCACCTTTGGCGCCTTTCTACATCCCCTGCCAAGAAAATAGATAGTCTTTCCGTTTTCAATGCATGCAACCAATGCTTCCAAGCATCCCAGGAAATCCTCTTGCTGCATTTTGTGCTAGGATCCGAGCAGTGTCTTCAGCATTGGGTGATCGCAAGTATTGCGGTCCAAACACTGTCTCCACTGCCCTACAGAACTTGTAGAAACACTCAATGGTTGTGGACTCCGCCATTCGTCCATAGTCTTCTGGTGAATCATCGGGAGCTTCGTATGCAAGCTTCCTCATAGTTGTCGTGCACGTCTAGAGTGAGGTGCATCCAAGTGTGCCGGTGCAATCATTCTTGCACTTGAAGTAGCTGTCGAACTCACGGATGGAAATCACAATCCCGAGGAAGAGCTTTCGGATCATCCGACAACGGCGCCGAAATACTTTGTCGCCATGCAGTGGAGCATCGACGAAGTAGTCGGAGTAGAGCAAGCAATAGCCTTCCAGACGAAGTAGTCGGAGTAGAGCAGGCTAGCGAGGGCGGCCAGGACCATGAGATGCTCTTCGTCCCGGGCGTCGGCATCGGCTTCCTCCTCCGGCAGTGCCGCGATCGCCTCCTCATCATTTGAGTCCATCGCCGAGCAGACAAATCGCCCAACAC
This sequence comes from Aegilops speltoides, assembly GCA_021437245.1. Lineage (NCBI taxonomy): Eukaryota > Viridiplantae > Streptophyta > Magnoliopsida > Poales > Poaceae > Aegilops > Aegilops speltoides. Next base: position 36,592,125 of record CM038147.1, read on the forward strand.
CTGGCGGGCGTGGTCGGTGCGCAGCCGCCGATATTCCAGCCCTCCGCGCCCGGATTGCCGGAAAGCTCACCCAAGAACGGGGTGGAGGATGCCGCGGTGGATCCCTCCTCTTTTCGGCGGGTGAATGGCCTATCTTGTGGTGGTGGGTGGGTGGGCGGCGCCGGGATCAGCAAGACAGCGGGAGGGCGTGCGCGCGAGGGGAGGGGGAATCTGGACGTGCAAGATGCGTTTTCGCATTACAGTGGTGGCCCAGAG